>RJWM01036854.1:0-17861 GCA_004363535.1 Dasyprocta punctata
TTTTTGTGTGTTTTTCTAAGACTTTTTCAAATTTATCATCCATCATTTTACATACTTATATAGTTTTATTTTTATTTCCAAGAACTTTTTCTTAAGTAATTCATCCTATCATATAGTGTTCCATATGTTCTGTATGTGCACTTGTCCTTAGACCCTCTCTTCTCTTTCAGGAACCTCACAGTCTTAGTTGCTTTCTTGTTGCTGAGCCAAAATTCCTGACACTCGCAAATTTAAAAAGGAACAGTTTGACTCATGTTTTCAGTCCATGGTTGCCTGACCCCAAGGCAGACATGGCATGGGGAAAGTGTCTGGCAGAGAAAATCTACTCACGTCGTGGTGATCAGGAAGCAGAAAGAGAAGATAGTAGTCAAGGAAGGAGATACAGCCTTTCAGTCACATCACATTATCAAATTACCTTCCAAAAGTCCTACCTCTGAATACATGAGACTTTTAAAGTACATTTAGATATAACCATCCCTGACCCCTAAAAGACTCAGGTCCATCTCTTTATGTAAAAATGTATTTAGTCCATTCCTAAGACTCACCAAAATCCTAACAGTTTAAGCATTACTGAAAGGCCCAAGTCCAAAGTGTCCTCTGAGATTCAAGGCAAACTCTTATCTGTGACCTCCTGTAAAAATCAAAAAGGAAGCCAACCACTGCCAACATTCAATGGCACTACATAAACATTTCCAATCCAAAGTGGGGAAAAGAAGAAAACATAAAAGAATTGGACTAAAGCAAGACCAAAATACAACAGGGCAAACATTCAATTCTGTAGCTGTATGTCCAGCACCCAGCCAAGATGTGAACTCCAAACAGTTTAGGTAGTCCCACCAATTTGGCATTTCCAATTGCAGTCATCATGGTCTTTCTTTTGGGATGGATCTACTCATTGCCTGGGGCTTCCTCAGCAGAAGTTTCACATTCCTGGTGTCTCAAACTTCTTGAGGTTCTATAGCACTTTTGGCTTCACTCTTACAGCTTTAAGTACTGCCCTGTCAAAGGGACACTGCCTGGCCTCCCAGGCCTTCTGCTGAAATCTGAGTGGGAACCTCCCTAACACCACAACTATTACATTTTGCATGTCCATAAAACCAGCACCACATGGATGACGCCAAGGTCTGCCAACAATTTGAGGCATAGCCAAGCCCCCATGGACCACGGTTACAGATGTGTATGAGTGCCCCAATGACTGAACATTGTGAACTGAATTCTGGGGACCCAATTCCCTAAGAGCCCCTTCTTCAGCAGGCAGCCCTTAGGCTTTCTTTTCAAAGAAAAGTCTACTTTTGCCCCTTTGGTCCTGCAAATGGTGGGGTCTTGCTGATTCCTGTAGTGCAATTAAAGTATCTTCCCTATTGTCCTGATCCAAAGCACTTCTCTTTTTTTTATTTTTAGCACTCAAGCCTTCCTTGGCCAAAACTTTACGGGCCCCAGTTTAGAAACACTTCTTTTCTGACCACCAACAAAATTCTTCGAATTATTCAGCACTGATTTTTGGTTCTGATTCTCATGGTAGATGTGGCTAAAAGTCATCAGGGTACCCACGCCACAACCTGAAATTTCCATAGCCAGATTAATTAGTCCACTGCCTTTAATCCCCACCTCTAGAAACATTTCAGAACACAAATAAAATGCAGATAAATTTTCTGCCAAAGTATAACACACATGGTTTTGAGTCCAACTGCCAGTGAACTTGTTGTTCCTAGTTGAAACTTCCAAAGCCTGCTCTTTATTGTCTTTATTTCTATGCACATTTTGGTCTTCTGAGCTCCAACCAGAATCTCCGATCAAGCATGGCCTTCAGCATTCCAGGGCTTCTCTAGGCAGCATCTCCTAAACTTTCCAAATATTCTCCTTCACTCCAGTTCCAAAGACTTCTTTAAAAATGGTCAGGTAAAGGCATAGCAATGACCCCACTCCTGGCACCAAATCAGTCTTACTCAATTTCTTGTCACAATACTCTACACCCACAAATTTAAGGAGGAGAGGTTCATTTTGACTCACATTTTCAGTCCATGGTTGACGAGCTTCAAAGCAGAAATGGCATTGGAGAACTGTCAGGCAGAGGAATGATTCTCACATCATAGTGGCCAAGGAACAGAAAGAAAAAGGAGATTCTAGCAATGGAAATAACCCTTTCAGGTCATGTCCTGTTATAATTCAATCACCTTCCAAAAACCCCATACATGTGAGGTTTTTGGGAAATATCAAGATCTAAACCATACCTCTCATCTTCCATTGTATATTTCCTCATGACAATTCCATATATTTCTATGGTATTCCTGAAGACTTGGGTGACTGGATATTGATTAAACACCCCATCCCACCCCTGCCACCCCTGTTTTTTCCAGTTAAAATGATGTTGCAGCTTAATTTCTCACATCTCCTTCATTTCATTTCCCAGCCTTTCAAACTGACCCACACTCAAGAAAATTGAACAGAGGGTCACATTCAGCCAAAATCTGTGAAAACAAAAGACATGGGGAATAAAACAAAAACACAAAATTCTTTGAAATGCACATTTTCTTTCCTTGCCTATCTTGGAAAAATTCAATGTCCCTGACTGTAAATAAAATCACACCAGTATTTATTGAACATCCAATTTGGTTTTGGGTACTGAGAACACAGCACTGGAAAAAAAAACCTGCAAGTCTCTACTATCCATTCTAATGAGAGGAGACAGACAATGCACAGAATGTAATGTGCAGGAGGTGGAGAACACCAGAGAAAAATAAAGGAAGCAATGAGGCTAATAGTGCTGGCACCCAGAGGTAGAAAAATACTGTTTTATTTAAGATGATCTTTCTGATCAGCTGTCTATTAAAATGACACCTGGAGGAATAGAAGAAGTTAGCCCAGTGGGTAGGGAGGAAAGAGTATTCAAGACAGAGAGGACAGCAAGAAAAGAAGCTCCAGGGCTATCAGCTGAAGGCACTGGGTGGGCCTATAGATATAATGATAAGTCCCAGCATTGAAAAAAGATGCTGAGTTGTGTGTTACTGCAAATAATCCAGTTGTAGAATCTAGTCATAATAAAATGCATACCCTCCAAAATATGGTGCAAAAGATTTTCTTATGATATCTGTTAAATCACCTCACAGTCCAAACGAACAACCTCAGAGAAAGGGATAGAATAGGGAAAGAAAAAAGCAGTGAAAATTAAATAGTGTCTTGATTTGACCTTTATAAAGATTAGGTTATAAAGAATATAGAGGAACTAGTGTGAAGATAAGGCCATGAGACATTTACAGATAGGTGATACATTTTACATCTATCTCCAGCAATCAGGGTGGAGGTACCACCTCTCAGCCCCAGAACTTTGCTTGAACCTCACCAGGCTGTTACCACTGAAGTCAGAACCTGGCTATGCCAAGGTAGAAGGATTTCAGACATGGTATGAGTAGTATCAGAATCCAGTTATCTGTGATGACCATGTTATATATGATGTGCCCATTTTACTCAAAGACTGACTTCTTTCATGAAAACAAAATGGTATCACTGTTTGGGCTTCACATCTGTATACCACATTCCCTAATGTTAAAAAAAAAAGTTAATCCATGTTGATGATCATTGTGTCTGTCAGATTTCTGTTGCTGTGACAAATACATCAGATGATAAATTTAAAAGGGAGAAATGTTTATTTTGCCTCATGGGTTTAGTCTATGATCAGCTGGCCTGTTACTTCTGCATCTGGGGTGAGGCAGTACATCATGGCAGGGAGCACATTGTGTAGAAAGGCTGCTCACCTCAAAGTGGCTAGGAAGTAGAGAGACAGAAAGAGGCCAGGACTTCAATGCCCCTTTCAAGGACATGCCCTACAGTGATCTAACTTCTTTCCTCCAGTAGTGCCACAGGCTTGCAATCAAGCCTTTGATGCACTACAGTTCTTTACCAAAGTCATGAACTGTGTAGGTCATATAGCCACTCCAAACCAATTCTTTTTGCCAAGGGAAGAAAAATTCAGAACTTAACCCAGAACCATCTGGACCTCAGTAGAAATCAGCATTGTTAGAGGTAGTCAAGGAAGAAATGGAAGCTTGGGTGACAACTAGGCAGTATCTAATATAGCCCCTCCTTGGCTACCTACCATTACATATATTCTTCTCATAGGTACACCTTCCAAAATAGCTTAGGTTGTATTCTGTATGTTCAGTCACTCCCCAAAAGACCATCTAAAGATTCAGATTGTTAATACATTCAACTCCAGATCTACCTCTGAAAGATGAACAAGGCCTTGATGAGCTTTGATGGAGGAAGTCAGTGATCAAAGGCTGAACTAATGTGCCTCAGTATGCTTGCAATATGGTGGAGAGGGGAACATGATCACAACAGTTCACTCTCATTTGAAAAAATAAAGAATGGGAAATCACACAAGGTGGTCCCTAGGATAGACATAGCAAGGAATCATGCTATAGTCTAAATGGGTCCCCCAAAACCATGTGTTAAAAACTGAATCCCCAATGCAACAGTGCTGGTAGTGGAATCTCTGAAGGGTTATTTAGGTCATGAGGTCTCTGCTTTCATGAATGAATTAATGCTGCTATTGATAGTACTCGCAATGATGAGTTCATGTTCTTCTCCCCACTGCCATATGGGACATAAAAAGAAGCCCCAGGTGAGAAAATCAGATGCCAACACATTGACTTGGACTTCCCCATCTCCAGAACCTTTATAAATTATCCAGCATGAGGTACTCTTTGCAGCAGCACAAAAGGACTAGGACTACTCCCTGATCAGCAGCCTAGTTTGGTAGTCTCTAGTTCTGCTCTCTAAAAGGATCTGCCTTGAAGCTTGTCTTCTATGGCCACTTTCAAGATGATCATTGGAAAGAATGACCTTTCTGGAAGCCTTATAGTTTTTTTTAAATTTTATAATGATATACACATAATTCACTTACATGATTGAGAGCTTTCTTGTTAAAGACATTCCTTATTTAACAACTGAGTTACATTCCTGCAACCAGGTTGTTAGCTGAATTGGTCACTAAATGAGGAATTGTATACGGTACATACATTACAATATTCAGAACAAAGAAATGGCCAAAGGAAATTTTGATTTGATGAACTTACCTTTAATTCATAGCTATTACATGCAGTACTATACTATAACATAGAACATAAAAGTACAGCACTGTACAGTATAATCAGCAGAAATTACTGTGCTGCTTAAACATGGTATACTGCACAAAAAAGATATTGAGGCACTACAAACAAGGTGTACAGAGCTGTACCAGAAAAAGACAGGCCATAATTCCGGGTAGTGGGTCATAAGTTCAAGCAGCACACCTTGGTAGTAAATCTGAATCAGTTGTCAAACAGATAGGTCTGTAAACAAGAAAACAAAGAATGTCTATGCATGCAAAATGTTCTCTGGTTGATCCCAATGTTGCTCACACTGACTTAAAGAAATTCTGTTTTGGTTTTCTATGCTCAAGTTACTCAATTGTCGCTGTTGCTTTTCTTTCAGGATCAAAGTATGTCATTTCATATAAAAAATGTACTTCTTTGACAATTTTTTGCTTCATATAATTATACCTACAATGGAACCAGCACCCTAATTCCACCAAGATAAATCCTTCTACACCAGCATCACATGATCTTCTAATTCTGCCTTTCCTTTCCTGGTTCACCAGGATATGGTGAGATGGCCATGGGTATGAGTTGGCACCTTCCAGCCTAACCACCCGTTCCCAGTCCTACAGGTTTAATAGTCCAACTTAAAGATTGACCTAAGAGTTGCCTGCCAATTCTAAGACTTTTTTGGCAATAAAGTGTCCTTAAAATGTCATGGACTTTAAGTCTATCTAGTAAATTCCATTGGCTGATAACTCAAACCCAAAATTGTTAGCTAGTATTATCTTGTGCTCTAGCTCTGGTCCTGAAAATTTGTTTCCTAGCAGTTTATCTGGGCTTTGGTGTCCTACCTTCTTTGGCTCTTGGTTTAAAAGCATCTATTTTTACATTAGTCAAACCTGCTAACTGGGGTGATAAGCTTAGGAAATTTAAATTCTTTCCACCATGTTGTATCTCAGCTCCATCTCTGTGAGAAAAGAGACTTTCACTTTTGTCTGATGTCCTGTGAATTCATTAACAGGAATGACTTACATTAGATCTGTGTAGTTAAAGGATGTAATATGCACCTATTTTAGAAAGAGACATATAAAATCGTATGTATGGATTTCTTTAAAGTGAAATAAATTTTTCATGAAAAGAGAAACCCATCATTTAGACCTGATGGTACTTTCTTATTTAGAATCATAAATTGGTTCTGGTAAAGACAGAAGATAGAGAATATTTACAACCAGGGAGACAAATGAAAATACAATTTACTTGCTAATCTGATTGACATTAAGTCTCAAGAAAGACAATTTAATTATGTTCTACTCAAGAACAGTCCTTTGTGTTTTCCTACAATTCAAATCAAAGCAATAAGAACTCTTGCTAACAAATTGTTGCATTCCAAAGTCATTATTTACCCATCTGAAACATAAGGTCTAATATTTGTATTAATGTCAGGATTCGTAAAATGCAATTTACATAATTGTGGAAAATGAAAACATGGTTCATGCAGGAGATAATGTACTCGTTTTCAATAGCTCTGTAACAAATTGTCACAAATTTACCAGCTTAAAATGTCATCAAACATTTATTTCTGCAGGCCAGGGGTCCCGGTACAGCTAGCTGGGTGCTGTGCTCAATGTCATAAGGTACAATCAGTATGCTACCCAGACTGTCTTCTTCTGTAGAGGCTCTAGTGCACAAGAATCAATTTCTAAGTTCATTCACATTGTTGGCAGGAATCATTTCTTTGAATTTTGTATTTGAAGTCCCAAGGTTTTCACTTGCCATCTGTTGGAGGCCACATAAGATCCTAAAGTCTCCTCTTGCTGTCTTTTGCTTCTCTGACATGGTCACTAATTTCATCAAGCCAGTGATGACAGTCTAACACCTTTGTCATATCCTATTGATTAAAAGCAGTCAGGCATATTGCCCAACAGCAAGAGAAGTGCATATTAGGTTAAAAGACTGTGGCATGTTAGGAGTCAGGTTAACCAAGAGTCAGGTCTGAATTCCAGTTATATGACTTTCTGTATGCATTCTTGAGACGAGTAGCCGAATGTCTCCTGACTTCAATTTACCTAAGCATAAAATGGGCTAATCGTACTCATATGTCGATTAGTATGTTTTCAACTTCGGGCCAAAAGAGACAGATTAAAAGGAATAAACAATGAAAGATGTGGTTTTTTATAACAAAAAGTCTAGAGATATGGCAGTCTCTGGGATAATTAAACGAACTCTTCAATGTCTTGAAAGTCAGAATGTTACAGTTGTTTTGTTTTGTTTAATTCTGCTCCCTACAGGATGTTGGATTTTGTGCTCATTTTGCACCTTCAAGGGTGTTGTTTGGATACAGCAGTTCACAGCCTTCTCCCCTCAGGCAAACAGCACTGAAAGCTGTCAAAGACAGTGATACTGATGCTCTCACTCACGCTCTTCTTTTCTGACAAGGTTTTAGCATTTTTGAAGTTAATGGGATTTATTTACTAGAAAAGTTTTAGGTCTACAGAACTGAACTGACAGGAGAGAATTTCTATGCGCTTTCTTCTCTCTCCCTTAGTCTCCCTTATTACTGGCATCCTGAATGGTGTGTACCATGGTTTTTATCTGGATATCCCCCAACATCATGTGCTCATAGGTGGGGCTCTTGGGCAGTGACTGGATCATGGGTGTGATACTCCTCAACAGATTTGTCCTAAACATAATATTGGAATGTGAAGCATGGTGGAAGAGCTTGGTACATTTGTTACACTTGATAAACCAGTGTTGATACATTATTATTAACTAAAGTTCATAGTTTACATTTGGATTAACTCTGGTTTGCATAGCCTATTTCTCTTTATCATAAAATAATGTTCCATTGTATAACTATACCACATCTTGTTTGTCCATTCAACAATTTGAAGGATAACTTGACTGCTTCCAAATTTTGACAACTATGAAAAGCTGCTACAAATATTTATGTAAAGGTTTTTGTGTTGGCCTAAATTTTCACCTCATTTGGATAAATACATAGGAGTGTGATTGCTTGATCAAAAAGGTGAGATTGTGCTTAACTATGTAAGGAACTTGGGACTTTTGAAACTAACTACAGAAAGTGCAATTATTGGAGGGGGCAAGATCAAAAGAAATACCAATGGAAGTATGGGGGTTTGGGGGGTCACTGGAGGAGAGAAAGCCTAAGAACCAAGAGATCAAATTATCAATGAACAAAAATTTCCATAAACTAAATTTTAAAGATCCAATTGGCTTTTATTAGTGATTCATGAAACAGGCAGCATCCAATCTACAAAACACAAAAAGCTTTGATGTGCTAAACAGAGTGAATGAGTTAGAGAAAAAAATTAGAAAAAAGCAGCAACATGGAACACGGATTGGTCATTTCAAGATTGCTTTCCTCATATGGATGTAACCTTGTAATCTTGTTGGCTGACCTCTTCTGATTTCTTGGAAGATCAATCTCACAAATAAACTAGATTTCAGTTTAGTAACATAGAACTTTAGCATAAGTGATTTAATTTGGAATCTACTGTCTTCTTTAACAACTTTACTATCAGTCATTAACGATTCTCTAGTGGAATTATTTACATTGACATTGCAAAATCTTATGCTACATTTTGAAGAAAATCATAGAATGAAAGTAAAACACTAAAAATAGTAACAAAAAAAAGTGGCAGGAGGTTTCCAGGATGTTAGCAGAGTGACGAGCAGCACCAAATCAGCCTCTCTGAGATTTGGAGTCCAGATGCTGGAATATAGCAATTTGAGGAAGGGCAGAAGGAAGAAAGTGGGTCCCCAGAATTCAGCAAGGATCTGAAGCAAGAATTGGAGCCCACATGGAGAGCAAAGAGAGGGACCTCAATACAGAAGAGAAAGGGGACAAGTGGTATTTTCTCCCTGAATCCCAGTTTAGTACTTGAGAAAGGCAGCTGAAACCTACAGAGGCATGGTGACTGCAGTTACTCCAGAGGTCTGCATGAAGAAATGCACCAGCAGAATGCAGCAGTGATACTGTGGGCTACAGTGCTGGTCAGAGATTCCAATTCAAATGTCACCAGGAGAGGAAAATTGCAAGTTGCCATTTTAGAAAAAGGCCAACTGATCCTGGGACTCACAGAAGCCATGAGTTAGCTTCATCTTGGGGATCCCAGTGTCAGGATGAGGTGTAGCCCTGGGAGACACCCAGGACCAGGGAGCTGAGTTCAAGCCAGCAATAGGCACCTGGAGTGTTCTGTACTGAACAACTTGAATTGCAGCCTCACAGTCAAAAACCAGGATCAGCCTGAACTGCAGTAGAGTTTAAAGTGCAGGTTTGCTGGGATTATTAGCCACCCTACTGCAATTCTGCCGTGGGCTTTCTGGAATCAGCCAACACAGATCTGGGCCCTTTCTGTCCCTTTTGTCTACCAGTGCCAGCAGACAAATGCCCTAAAGTGGACTTTTTTTCCATTTCTTTGCTTTCTCTTTCTTTTTCTGGTTTGTTCTTATTTTCATGAGTGTGAATACTGTTTCTAGTTTTTTTTTGGTGTTGCTTTTGTTCTGTTCTGTTTTTATGTCTGTTCCTTCCTTTTTTCTTTCTTTCCTATCTTCTTCTCTAGTTTCCCAAAGCTTGCCTAATCTTCCTTCATCCTTCAGTCTTGCTTCTAATCTCTCTCTCTCTTTTTCTATTTCTCTATTTTTTTTCCCCTTAACTCTTTTAAATTTTCTCCTCTGAGAGTAAAACTACCATTTGAGGGGATTTACTGTATACAACTTTCTGGTTTTAAATTTGTGTAACTACAAATCTTGTTCATACAGTTAAAGGTTACAAATTAATGGTTACAACTGTTTGTCATTTTCTAGGTGGTGTTTGATGCTATTGTTAGTAGCGATGGTACTACTCTAACCAAGGTATCATAATTGCTCTAGTCAGTGTTCTTCCTTGTATTCAAGACTGAGACTGCTTGAGAGCCATAAGCAATACTATAAGCCAGAGCCAAAGAACCAGGGGGTAGGTCAAATAGACAGCAACTTCTGGTTCCCAGTAAACTGAAGAGATATGATCTCACAACAGACTCAAAACCCAAAGCCAGCTACACCTAGAAGACATCTTTGAAAAGTAGTCATTTCCTAAGCAGTTCTTGATACTAGCAAAAACCTATCATAAGCTATTTACAAGCATCAATGCAGAAGATAAACTTAAAAAAAACTGAGAAGACATGAAAGGAAGATACAACCCCAAACTTCCAGCTCACCCAAGGAAGCACTGAGGTAGAACAATCTAAGTCACCCACCTGAATTCTCTGAAATGGTAACAGTGGAAATAACAAGGCAGATGAATGAAGCTCAAGGAAAAATCAAATCAGAAATATTTTCTCAGACAACTACAGAGATGGTGACCACAATGAAGACATGGCTAATGAATCTAGAGTAGATACAGATTTTTTAAAAAAAGACAGAGAGAAACTTAAGAAAATGATGGAAACCGTGAATGCCCAACATAGAAAAGAAGTGGAATCCTTGAAACTGATTTAAGCAGATATCCAGGAGATTAAAAATTTTACTGAAAATATATGCAACAGAATGAACCAATGTGAGGAAAAATTTCAGATACAGAAAACGGGTTTGTGATTAGTGATCATGAAAAGAAAGATTTCTTTAAAATAGCAAGAGACCATGAAAAATCAATCCAACAGCTGTTAGATGATGCAAAGAAGAATGACATAAGACTTATTGGAGTCAATGAAAAAGCAGTCAATAGCACAAATGACTTGAAAAACCTGTTCACAAAAGTAGTGGCAGAAAAATTGCCAACCATGGAAGAAGAGTTTGACATGCAGATAATACTAGTGATTGCTATTAGCACATTGAAAAGAAAGATTTATGCCTATATTGTTTGATTAATTTTTCATTGCTATATCTTGTAATATGGGCAACTACTTTGAAGATAACAATATGCAATGTACTGATCATTGTTACTCTCCCACAATCTTGCTTTGAAATTTTATACTATTTTTTTTTCTTTAAAATAATAGAAAAATAATTTGACATATGGGTAAGTGAGATATGTAGAATTTCAATTAACTGGGCCAGGAATATAGCTCAGCAAAATGGCACCTGCCTGGCAAGCACAAGGTCCTGAGTTCAATTCCCAGTTCCAAAATCAAATCAAAACAAACAAACAACAAAAAAAGAGTTCCTATTAGCCGTGATCAAAAAATCTACAGCAAGGCATATAACATTCAAGATTCCAGAAATTCAACACAAAAACAGAATATTAAAAGCTGTTAGAAAAAAGAAACAAATCACCTATGAAGGAAACTTCATCAAAATCATAGCAGACTTCTCAGCACAAATCATTAAGTCAAGAACAACTTTGAGTGAAGTATTTCAAGCCCTAAAAGAAAACAACCTCTAACCCAAATTGATGTTCCCCATAAAGCTATCTTTCAGAACTAATGGAGAAATAAGATTCCATGGAAACAACACCTGAAAAAAATTCATGACCACCAAGCCAGCACTCCTAAATATTTTGAAGGACATTTTAGAAAGAGATGATAAAGACTAAAATTCCATCAGCCCCAACAGGATGGATTTACAAGGCAAGGCAAGCAATTAAACTGAGGAGAAACAGAACCAATAATGGGAAAATTATATCATGAGGTTAAGCCAATACATATCACTTATAAGAATCAATGTAAATGGTCTCAATTCACCAATAAAAGAATCAGATTGGCAAAATAGATCAAGAAGCAAGATCCAATAATAAGCCACATACAAAAAACTCATTTAACTCAAAAAAATTCATAGACTGAAATTCAAAAGATAGAAAACATCCTCCATGTGACAGGAACCTGAAAAAAGTAGAATAGCTATTCTATTTGCAGACAAAGTAGATTTCAAACCAAGACTGATTAAGAGACTCAAAGAAGATCACTATATATTTGTTAAGAGAACAATCAAGAGAAAGAGATAACAATTGTAAAAATACATGCACCAAATACCAGCACACTCAACTACATAAAACAAATATTAATGAACATAAAAAATCAAATAAGCACTAATACAATTATAAAAGAGGACTTCAGTACCCCACTGTCACAAATAGATCAACTAGTCAAAAAATCAACAGAAAATCAGAACTGAGCCAAACAGACATAGTAGATGTGGGTGTGTTCCACTCCACAGTATCAGAATTCATGTTCTTTTCAATTGCACACAGGGTGTTCTCCAAAATAGACCACATACTAGCTCATAGAACATGCTTAAGTCAATACAAAGGAATTGAAATTATCCCATGGGTATTATTAGACCATAGTGCAGTGAAACTGAAAATCAATGGCAAAAGTAACTACAAAAACTTCATAAACACATGGAAACTAAATAACACTTTCCTGAACAACCAATGGATCACAGATGAAATTAAAGAAGAAATTAAACAGTTTCTACAATTAAACAACATTGTCAATACAAAATACAAGAACTTATGGAATGCAGTGAAAGCAGTCCTGTGAAAGAAATTTGTATCAGTGAACTCCCACATCAGAGAAACAGAGTAAACTCAGATAAACAACCTAATGTTGAACCTCAAGCTTCTGGAAAAAAAAAGTCAAGTCCAAAACTCATACAAGGGAGGAAATTATAGAGATCAGAGCAGAAATTAATGCAATTGAGACTAACAAAGCAATACAAAGAATCAATGAATTAAAGAGTTGCTTCTTTGAAAGGCTAAACAAAATTGACAAACCCTTAGCCAATATTATCAAAAAAAAAAAAAGGAAGAAAACACTCAAATCCATGCAATTAGGAATGAAAAAGATGAAATCACAACAGAAATCCAGAAGATCATCATTACTTACTTCAAGAGACTGTATTCTAATAAGATGCATATGAATTAACAAAACTGAATCAAGAAGATGTAAAAATTCAAAATAACCCAATATCAGTCAATGAAATTGAGGACATAATTGAAAATTTACCAACAAAGAAAATCCCAGGTCCTAACAGATTCACCAGTGAATTCTACCAGAAATGTAGAGAAGATCTAATGCTACTACTCCTTAAACTCTTTAATGAAATTGAAAGAAAATGATACTCCCAAATTCATTCCTGGAAACAAGCATTAGGCTTATATCAAAGCCAGAGAAGGATCCAACTAAAAGGAGAACTAAGGTCAATCCCCCTACTGCAAAAATCCTGTTCTTATTTTGGCAACACATATCCTCAATAAGATACTGGCAAGCAGAAAATGACAAATGATCAAAAAGTAGGATTCACCCCCGGAATTCAGGAATGGTTCAACATATGCAAGTCAATAAACGTAATACACCATATTAATAGAACCAAGTACAAAAGCACAAGATCATCTCTATAGATGCTGAAAAAGCAGTTGACAAAACCCAACACCTATTCATGATTTTAAAAAATCTGCAAAAAATTGGAATAGATTGTCTTTATCTCAATCTGATGAAACCTATCTATGACGAACCAGCAGCCAACATCATAGTACAGGCACAAAAACTAAAATCTTCCCTCTAAAATCAGACCAAGACAATGATATCCACTATCACCATTCTTATTCAGTATAGTTCTGGAAACATTGACCATGCAATTAGACAATAGAAAGAATAAATAAAAAGAATAAAGATAGGAAAGAAGTTAAATTATCATTGTTTGTGAGTGACATGATACTCTACAAAGAAGACCCCAAAAACTCCACCATACGACTTCTAGATTTAATATCTCAATAGATGCAGAAAAAGCTTTAGATAAAGTCCAACACTAGTTCATGATAAAAAAAAACCCTACAGAAAATTGTAATAGATAGTCTCTACCTCAATCTGATAAAAGCCATCTATAACAAATCAACAGCAAGATCATACCAAATGGACAAAAACTAAAAGCTCTCACTCTAAAATCGGTAACAAGACAAGTATGTCCACTATCACCGCTCCTATTCAATATTGCTCTAGAAACGTTTGCCAGAACAATTAGACAAGAGAGAGAAATAAAAGGAACTAAGATAGGAAAGGAAGAATTTACATTATCAGTATTTGAAAAAGACTTGATTCTCTACATGGAAGAGCCCCAAAATTTCACCGAATGACAACTAGAGTTAATAAACAAATTCAGCAGCATAGCTGGATACAAAGTCAACACTCAAGAATCCATAGCATTCCTGTACATGAACAACAAACTCACTTAAAGCAATTATGAAAATTATTACCTTTCACAATAGCATCCAAAAAAATAAAATACTTAGGAATCAATCTTAAAAAGGACATAAAAGATCTATATACAGAAAGCTATAGTACTCCAAAAAAGGAAATTGAAGAATCAAAAAATGGAAAGATATCCCTTGTTCTTGGATAGGAAGAACCAACATTGTGAAAATGGCCACACTCCAAAAACTGTTATACAGACCTAATGTAATCCTGATCAAAATACCATTAGCATATCTCACAGATTTGGAGAAAACACTCCAAAAAGTCATTTGAAACAGAAGAGACCTGAAACAGCAAACGTAATCCTAGGCAACAAAGGCAAGGCAAGGCATCACAATACCTGATTTGAAACAATACTTCAAAGCTAGTGTGACAAAATCAGCATGGTACTGCCAAAAAAAAGAAAAAACAGACCTGAGGACCAGTGGAACAGATTAGAAAATGCAGATACAACTACAAACACACTCAGCCACCTTATCTTTGACAAAGGAGCCAAGCATGTTCACTGAAAGACAGCCTCTTTAATAAATAGTGCTGGAAAAACTGGCTTTCCACATGCCAAAAACTAAAACTAGACCCATGTCTATCACCATGCACTAAACTAAAGTCGAAAGGGATAAAAGATCTAAATATTAAAACAGAAACACTAGCTCATGCTCCAGATGCTCTGAACCCCTCGCAGCCAGAGTCAAGTTTCTGGTGGTGCCACACTACAGCGTGTGCTCCACCTAGCTGTGTGGGTCCCAGGGATTCTGACCATCACCCAGTAAGGCAGCAGGTCCAACAACACACTCCTGGAGTGAGCCCCCACTAGCTGCACAGAGGATCAAGCTCTGCCCGGCCCAGTGTCCCAGAGCAAACCATCAGGGGAATGCCCAGCCAGCCTCACAGGACACAGAGGTACCGAGCCCAGCCCAGCCCAGAGCCCCAGAGAAGCTCATCGGGGAGCAGCCAGTGTAGCTGCAGGGCCTTGGAGAATTTGAGCTCTGCCCATTAGAACACAAAGTGCGTGCTCCATTGTTCATGGGTGCAGCCACACAGCAGGTCCTAGAGCTTGCGAACTCCACCCAGTGAGAAGCAAGGCACCTAACACCAGGGCATGCCCAGGCTTGCCCCATGCTCCAGAGGCTCTGTACTCCTCACAGCCAGACTCAAGGTCTTGGTGGTGCCACACTCTGGGGTGCACTCCACCTAGCTACCTGGGTCCAGAGAATTTCAACCCCCAATCAGTAAGGTGGAAGGTCCAGCAACACACCCCAGGGGTGCATCTCTGCTAGCCACCTGGGTTACAGAGGTTCTGAAAGCTACAGGCTCTAGGCCCCAGGAACAAGCTCCAGGGATGTGACCATACTAGCTACAGGGAGGATACAAACTTTGTCCAGCCCAGCGTCCCACAGCAACAAAGTATATCAGGGGAACATATGGTCAGCCTCACAGACCACAGAGCACAAGAATCCAGTGCCATAATCTGGGGGTGTGCCCCAGCTAGCCATGGGATTATCGGAGGATTGAAGCTCTACCCAGCACAGTGTTCCAGTGCAATCCATCGGGAGGCTGCCTGCCCAGCCACACAGGTCCCAGAAGAAAATGACAAAATGAAAGAGCAAGAGGAAGTCTCAGTCCACCAGCCCACTGAGAATAAACCCAAGAGACACTGAAATGGAAGACACTGGGAATCACACAACTGAACTTTCTGAAATGATAGCAACTAAAGTAAAGAAACAACTTCTTGAAGCTAGAGAGGAACTCAAATCAGAAATAATCTCTCAGCTAAAAAATGAAACGACAATCATTATGAAGGAAATGCTGAGTATATCTAAAGAAGATCAAGATAAAAAAATAAAAGAACATAAGAAAATGATGGAAACTTTGAATGAACAATATAAGACAAAAAACAGAATGCATGAAACAGATTCAAAGGGAAATTCAGGAAATGAAAAATTCCATGGAAAGTTGGCAAAAACAATTGAATGAAAATGAAGATAGGGTCTCAGACCTTGAAGATAGCATGGAAGCTTACAATCATGAAAGAAAAGATCTCTTAAAAATAATAAGGAACTAGGAAGCAACAATTCAACAGCTGCAAGATGATATCAAGAGAAATAACATAAAATTAATAGGAGTGAATGAAAAAGCAGAGGTCAGTATGAATGACCTGCAAAGAATATTTGCAGAAATAATAGCAGAAAATATTCCAAACATGTGAAGACAATCTGATATACAGGCAAGTGAGGCATACAGAACCTCAATTAATCATAACCAAAATAAATCTTCACCCAGACATACAATAATTAGGGTATCAGAAATACAGCACAAGAACAAAATCCTAAAAGCTGTTAGGGTAAAGAAACAGATCACCTATGAAGGAAAGCCTATCAGAATCATGGCAGACTTCTCAACACAAACAATCAAGTCAAGAAGATCTTGGAGTGAAGTATTTCAAATCCTGAAAGAAAATGACTTTGAACCCAAATTGATGTATCCTGTGAAGCTATCTTTAAAAATTGATGGAGAAATAAGATACTTCCATGACAAGGAACAACTGAAGAAATTTATGGCCACCAAACCAACACTACAAAGAGTACTGAAAGACACTCTGGAAAGAGACAAAGATAACTACAATCTTAAGAACAACATCAAAAGGAAACCACTAATGAGGGCAAATAATTAAACAGAAAATGTAGAAAACCAACAAAAGAAAGGTATCATGACAAAGATGAGTCAGTACATATCAGTTATATCAATCAATATAAATGGTCTCAACTCACCAATAAAAAGAAACAGACTGGCAGAGTGGGTTAAGAAACAAAATCCAACAATATGCTGTGTACAAGAAACACATTTCTCTCAAAAGGAAACTCACAGACTAAAAGTCAAAGGCTGGAAAACAATACTCCATGCAACAGGAACTCAGAAAAAAGCAGGGGTACCTATTATGTTTGCAGACAATACGAACTTCAAACCGAAAATGATCAAAAGAGATAAAGAAGGTCACTACATACTTGTTAGGGGAAAACTTCAAGAGGAAGAGATTACAATCATAAATATATATGCACCAAATATGGGAGCACCCAACTATGTAAGACAAATCTTAATAGACATGAAAAACCAAATAAACAATAATACAGTTATATCAGGGGACCTTAACACCCCACTGTCACAAAGAGACAGATCAACTAAACAAAAAATCAGTAAAGAAATAACAAAACTGAATCAAACTCTTGAACAAATGAACCTAGTAGATGTGTACCGAGTGCCCCACATATCAAAATCAGAATACACATTCTTCTCAGCTGCACATGGGTCATTCTCTAAAATAGATCATATATTAGTCCACAGAACATGCTTAAGTAAATTCAAAGGAACTGTAATAATTTCATGCATATTATCTGACCATAGCACAATAAAATTGGAAATGAATGACAAAAAAACTCACAAGAACCTCATAAACACCTGGAAATCAAACAATACTCTCCTAAACAATCAATGGACCACAGAACAAATTAAAGAAGAAATTAAACAGTATCTACAATCAAATGAAAATGCAAATGCAAATTACTGGAACCTGTGGGACACAATGAAAGCAGTCCTCAGA
>RJWM01036855.1:0-18290 GCA_004363535.1 Dasyprocta punctata
CCCTGCTGTTGGTCTTCCACTTTCCCCCTTCATTCAATTGCCTGTCCTGTTTGGTGATCCTCCTCTGCTCCTGCTCCTGGAACCATGGTCATCTTTATCTCTCTCTAGAATATCCTTCAGCACTCTCTGTAGGGTTGGTTTGGTGGTTATGAATTCCTTTGGTTGTTCTTTATCATAGAAGCATCTTATTTTTCCATCAGTTTTGAAAGACAGTTTTGCTGGGTACATCAATCTGGGTTGGAAGGGATTTTCTTTCAAGATTTGAAACACTTGACTCCAAACTCTTCTTGACTTAATGGTTTGTGTTGAGAAGTCTGCTGTGATGCTGATGGGTTTTTTCTTTATAGGCAATCTATTTCTTAGAGTCTGTAACAGTTTTTAATATTCTATTCTTGTGCTGAATTTCTGGAATCTTGATTATTATATGTCTGAGTGTAGATTTACTTTGGTTATGGCTAATGGGAGTTCTATATGCCTCACTTAACTATATGCCAGATCCTTTCCCCATATTTGGGAAGTTTTCTGCTAGTACTTCTGTAAATAGCCTTTTTATTTCATTCATGTTGACCCCTGCTTCTTTGCTGATACCTATCACTCTTAAATTATTTTTCTTTGTGTCATCTTACAACCATTGAATTATTTCCTGGTTCCTTGTTACTTTTAAGAGATCTTTCCTGTCTACTATCCTGTCTTCAAGATCTGAGAGTCTATCTTCAGTCTCTTTCAAGCATTTTTGCCAGTTTTTGATCTACTTTTTAATTTCCTAGATATCTCTTTGAATCTGGTTCATGCATTGTAATTCCTTCCTATATGAATGAACCTTGTTCATTCAAGGTTTCCATCATTATCCTATGATTCTCTTTTTTATTTATGTCTTCTTTAGATATGCTCAGCAATTCTTTCAGTATGCTTGTGATTTCTTCTTTTACCTGGGAGATTATTTCTGATCTGATTTCCTCTATAGCTTCATGGATTTGTTTCTTTACTTCAGTTGATATTCTCTTAGAGATTTCAGGAGTGCAACTTTCAGTTTCTTCCATGACTATATTTCCCAGACTTGTTCTGTGTGGGCTGGAGGTGTGAGATTGCCTTTTGCTCCTTTGTTCCTCCTAACAAAGCCAGTTGTGGGGTTCCAGGCACTTCCCAGATTGGCTGCCCCTCTGCAGTATAGAAGAATGGGGTAAACACCTGAGTTTCTCTGACCCCAGGTTCCCAGGAAGGTAGCAGGGTATGGGGTGGGCTTCCCCAGTCACCAGGGGTGCATGGTGGTGGGGCTGCTTCTTCTCTCAGCCTGGATGTCTACACCAAGACACCCGCAGTGGCGACAGGCTCATAGGGGTGTGTTTGTTTGATTCTGTAGTGGGTGCTCTCTGCCTGAAGGAAACAAGCATGTCCAGTGGTGGCCTGCAGATACCCGGGGCTTATCTGGCTGTATCTCCCTGCCCACTGCCTGCCTGCAGGAAGCAAGCCTTTTGAGGAAGGCAGTGACAAGCAGGGGCTGGACTAGCTGTGTCTCCCTGCACATGCTGGCTGCCCTCAGGAAATAAGCCTTCCAATGGTGGCAGAGGCGTGCAGAGGCAGATCTGGCAGATCTGGGTCTCCCTGCCCACCCTGGCTGCCTGCAGGAAGAAAGCTTTCCAATAACAGCAGCTGGCTGCACCATGATATTTCTTCAAATTGGTGCCATTAGCAACTTCATTAGGACCTAGAGCTGAACATTTCAAACTAGTAGGGTCTTCCCCAGAAGAAGATCCTGGGATCAGGTTCCACTTGGAACTACAGCTCAAGCAGTTAACAAAACAAAAAAGGGCTTTTATACGAATGGGTTCGTGACAAAGACAGAAAAAAAATACACTAAATTGCCATGTTCCAGAATCTGAGGAGTTCTGAAGGGAGCTATCAAGTTCCATTAACACCAAAAGGTAAGATACTAAGTAATTCTGAAGAATTTAGTGAATAAACTGTCATATAAACAGTTTATTTTACTCAGAATAGTAAGGAATACGATTTGTTGGGAAAATTTATTTATCAATTTCACAAACTTTTTCAAGGTTTTAAATAGAGGCAGATCCAGGTATTGTTGGTCTTGAAGCTTAGGAACCCTCTTCCCCTTGAGATAGGGTCTTACTATGTAGTTCAAGTTTGACCTTGAATTCGCTGTTTCCCAGACTGGCCTCAAATTCACAGTAATCATCCTGTCTCAGCATCCTGAGAGCTGGGATTACAGGTATGTACCACCTCACCAAGCTAAGAGCCCATTTTTAATTAAAAGAATTTAAAATTTTAAATACAAAATTAGATACATGGTTTTAGAAAAAGCCTATGCAAGTGAAGCTCCCTGAAGTTCATGCTTCATAAGAACCTTCCATCACATTCCTATCTTTGATGTCTCTTCTATGTATAATGAGTGCCTGGTGTTTCCTGGATCAGGTGTTTCTCCTTTTATGCTGATAACACCTCATGTTTCCTTAGAGAATTGAGCCTTCTCTCACTTTCTGCCCACAAGGCTCTGTGATTGGTTATATGACTAGGCCTGGCCAATAAAAACACTGCATTGTAGTGGCCACATTGATCGATTAAGAAGTGGAGATAAAATTTGAGCAGAAGCAATGAGATTTTTTTCTGGAGTTATTTGGTTGAAACATGGAGTTACCACTGTTCAACTATTTTAGGCAACATGAATGTCAATTTTGGGTATTTAAACCTAATATTTAGGCTTTTTCTTTTCTTTCTGTGAGTTTATAGGCTGATGAGATAAAAGCCTGGAGTTTCCGGTGGCTGCCTTAGCTATTTATTGTTAACAGACTTCCTGAGACTAATCTCAGAGAATAAGAACCACAGGAGAGATGGAGAAAGATTGATCTTTAGTAATATTATTCAAATACATTTATCCAGCTATTCCTTTTGTCAAACTACATCTACAATTTCAGTTAGGTAAACCAAAAATTTTCCCTTTAAATCAAGGCATTTTGATTTAAGACAATACATGCATCCAAGAGTCTCGAGTAATATAAAATATAAAAATCACTGCATCAGTTGTCTAATACTTATTGGGTATGGTACTGTGTAAAACACAAAAACAGACACACAAGAGGGAAGTGATGAATCTTCTTTCAACTGTACTCCTCCTTGAGAGACGAAACGTAAAAACATGAGAACAATGAAGAACAATAAAATGTAGAATAGCATTACTTGAAGAGCAGGTAGAATGAAGGCAGGTGGAGAAGTGTGGGAGAACTTTTCAGAGGTTGACCAGTTGCACAAGAGTGGATGTAATGAAGAGCCTGGTATGAACTAAAGATGAGGCAGAGAGGCTCACATGAAAGTGTTCTGGCCGAGACCAAGGAAGTAGAATAAATGGTCTGATTTCTTTGGTTTAGAAAAGAGAAAAGGACAATATCAGAAGAGCAGAAAGCCTAACAATTTTCTCTGGATGACAAAATGTACACAATTTGAGGCCACGCTGGTAAATACATGTATCTGAAGGACTGATCTAGTATTGTTACAGGCAACTGAGTTAGATGGAAATATTATAGGCAGTCAGACAGGGCTAGGTCCTTGAAGGAGCCAGTGCAGAATGCCAGATACCTTGCAACCTTGGAGGAGACAGACACCTCCCACTGTAGGCCAGATCTCAAGACAAAAGATCAAGCAAATACACCCACATCCTAAGGACTGATATTCTAAATAGCTCCCTATCACCCTGAGGAAGCCAAGAGTCACCATCCCAAGCCCCTGCAGAAAGAATCACTGTTCTTTAAGCATGCCCACTTGCTACATGACTCAAGTTCCCATTTGTCCCTGATTTGGTCAATTTTACCTAATTAATTAATCTTATTAGTTGACCATAGTTCTGTCCCACCTTACGCCCACTTTGTGAGTTCCTATTTTTCCCCACCTGGAGCCCATCTCACCTCATGGTTTTGCTCTGTAAAAGTCCCTAGAAAAGACAGAGTCTTTGCAACCCTCTCAGGACTCCTTCTGTCTCTATCCCAGACAGAATCTTTCTTTCTCTCAATAAATATACTCTGTTCTTAACCTCTGTTGTTCTTAAAATCCATTCTTCAGTTTTATGCACCATGAACTCGTACTGGACATCTAGTAGACTGGGAATTTCGTTCCCCTACATCAGTATCTACCATGGCCTTTCCATGGTCTTTCTATGGTGTTGCTGATGTGGACATGAAGGTTGAACTTGTGTTCTGAGGAATGAATAAAGCAATCTACAGGCATATGGGAGTAAATGGTAGTTAAGAATGGCCATATTATGCACAGCTTTAGAACAAAACAAACGGGTTTGATCATAACACTGGAGAACTCTGGCAAAAGAGTACAAGTGTCATTTCTTGATTAAGTGAATTAATAAGAGGTAAGTGATGTTTTAAGAAAATTAATTTGGCAGTGAAGTGTAGTATGCATCGGAAGAAAGAGACAGCAAAGCCATTTATTAAACTGTGATAATAATCCTGGTGGAGGAGAAATCTGACTATGCTGGTAAAAACCAGAGAGAACTTTAAGAGAGTTTTAAGATTACTGAATTATCTCACAATAGAACAGACTAGAAAAATAATTTGACCTATCCAAGTAAAAAGCAACAGGTATTTCAGCCTCCCTTGGAAATAACAAAATTCACTATCAATTATTCATGAAATTTGCATCTATCCCTGGTTCTTTGTGCCCAGGACCTGCATCCAATTAGTCAGGCCCTCCAGTCTCCCTGCCACTTGACTAGATTTCTATCTAGCCAACTACAGCTCTGGGCTAAACCTAATCTATGCCAAACCATGCACAGACACTTGCCATTCACAGCTTCGCTGGTCTTATTTTCCTTTGCTGACCTCGCCAGCCCTGTCTGCAGTGTCCACTCTTCCAGCAAGCTTGGTTTGTCTGGGGACACTTCTGGGCCTGCCAATATGCTGAAACACACATTGAGGAACACTGCGGGGGACAGGATGTGTCCGTAGAACCAGCTCCTTAGCTGTCCTTTGACTCTTCTGTGCCCTGACTCATGCTGGCCATCCTGACTTTGCTCCATTCTCTCATTCTTCTTTGCTTTGTCTCTGTCTCTGTATTTCTTACAGTTTACACAAATAATGGACATATGTCTTTTCTTATTTAAAAAAATACATTGCAAATAAAGATAAAGTGCTTTTTGACCAACATTCCAGAATTCCAGTATCTGTCTTTTCTTACATCTCCAGAAATAATCCTTTAAGAGGTTACTATGTAAGTCTTCTAGATCTTCTATGAGTCAATTGTATACTTTTATCTCTTTTGAAAAAAGCACATAACATTTTTCTGTTATTTATACATGTGCAAATTCTTACAGAAATGATATGTTGTTGTGGGAAAATTCCCAAGCCAAACCAAACCAAAAGGAAGATTCTTTGCACTAAGGAGGTAAGAAGGCAGAATTTAATCTTTAGACCAGCAGTGTTGTAGTCAGGGGTTACAGGGAGAACAACTGCTACAGGACACAGTGTTTGTAATATTATTTTATAATAATCACCCAAAGTTAAACACGAGACGGTGCAGGAAGATCTGTCCACAACACTAAGACCCAGGATAGCCGAGGGCCTGGATCCCACAGCAATATCATGTAAGAGTCCCACTAGAGACCCAAATGCATGACAATGCCTCCCACAGTACCAACTGGGAACCTAAGAGCCCCCAATAAGGGCTCACGCCAGTTTATTTACGGTTCTGTGCTGGGAAGGCCACAGGTCAGTGGTGGAACTAGACAGTCTATGCCAGCAGGGTGAAGGAGCTGTGCAGTGGGTTGAGGGTTCTATGTAGTAGCCGAGAAGTCACGCTCAAAAGAAGAAGCGGGGCTGCCCTGAAGAGCACCACAACCATCCCCAACAGCGACGAGGTCCCGTGCTCCTCTGACGATGGAGAACAGTAGAGCACAGGTCAGGAAGCCCAGCATGACCAGCTTCTCCAGCACACAGCCTCCCCTCCGGAGCCAGGAAGCGATGCACAGTGTGAGGAGCAGAGCTCTCGCAACATGAACCACAGCCACTCTCACCGATGAGGTCCCGAGCTTCTCCGACGATAATGGCCGAATACACATTGGAGAAGCCAGCGTGACAAGCACCTCCAGGAGAACCAGCGGCTCCAACAGCAACTCTTGGAAGAACCCACAACGCCCCCTTCTTCTTCTCCAAGTCCCTATTTATACTGGCAACTTTCTTCAGGTGGAGCATCTTTAACTCAACACCAGCTGAAGCTGGTGCTAAGTTGACCACCAGTTTGTAATCCATAACAAGCAGACTGTTGGATCTTCATGTCAGTGGACTGTTGCAGGGATAATTCCTCAAAAGCAACAGCACTGAATTTAGGAAGTTTAATTTATGTAGAATTTAGAAGTGGGAGGTACAAACAAGCGACTAAACATGACATAATTGGTTATATACATTGTGTCATATATTGACAGGCAGGCCAGTCTTGAAACAAAGGAATTGTTTATCATAATAAAGAAACATTCTTGAAATAAGGGGAGGTGACCCTTACAGGATGAACACAATTAAGAGTATTACCATAATATAGAAATGTTCATGGAGAGGGCCCTTACAGAATCTGTATAGTGAAGGGAATTACCATAATATAGGAACATTCTGGGGCAAGGCCCTTGAATTAGCCCAGGGTACCTTAAAGTATAGGCAATTATTCTGACTTAGTGCTCATCACAGGTTTGCAGACGGGGTGTAGACACTGTCAAGGTCAATTGAATTTAGCAAAACCAGTAGAATAGTAACTTGGTCAGAGACCTCTAATTGATCATGAAATACCTGTAAGTTTACCATCTCATAAATGTGTTCCTACATTACAATTGTGCCCCAACAATGTCATATGATATTTATTGCTTTTTCTGCTCAGCACTGTCTTTGAAGAGGCCTCTGTTTTGATACATGAGGACTGCAACTTTGTACTTCTGTATAAACTATTCTAGAATAATGGATACATCATAGTTTACTAAATCTTTCTCCAGATTATTTTCAATGTTTTAATATTATTAATAAGACTGTAATAAAATTCTGAAGGCTACTTTCTTTTTCACGTGAAGTTATATACTTCAAAAATTTGTATGAAGAAGAGAAATTGCTGGGTCATTTGCATTTTAAAGGAACACTTTGGAAATTTCTTTCCAAAGTGGTTGTATCAAATTACATGCATGCTGGCTATTTATGAAAGTACTTATTTCCCCACATACTGGCTGATTTGATGTCATTACACTTTTAAATGTGTTCCAACTTGACCTTCCTATTTCAGTGCTATATTCTTACCTCTCAGCCATCTAGTTTCTTTTCCCAGGCTTCCAGTGATTTAGTTACTCTTATCAGAGGATCTCTATGAACTGATAGTTGGTATCTTAGCTACTATTTTACTTGGACCAACGTACTCAATATCCACAATTTAAAGGAGGAGAGGCTTTTTTGGGTCACAGTTTTTAAAGAATTCAATCCACAGTTGGCTGGCTTCAAGGCAGGAAGAGCATGGTGGGAGAGTTTGGCAGAGAAAAACTGCTTATGTCATAGTAGCCAGGAAACAGAAAGAGAGAAGAGAAGAACCAGCCTGAAAGGGAGATATACGCTTCAGGAAATACTCCCAGTGATTTGTCTCTTCAGCCTGGTCTCCACTTCCTAACAATTTAGGCTGAACACATCAGTGGATTATCTCACTGATGAGTATAGCACTCCTAAGATCAAATCACTTTCCAAAAACTCCACCTCTCACACGAGGCTTTAAGGGGTCTTCTAGTTCTAAACCGTAACACTTAGTAACACTATGTTCTTCACAGGCAGTCAATACCTGTCTGTGTCTCTCTTTTGCATTTATATTACCTTCTATCTTTTGTGCTTACATTACCTTTTTATCTTTTATGGCTCTAAAACTCCTACTCATGAGAGTGGCTATGAGTAGGGGCAGCCTATCTCTGGAAGGGTGAACTTCCACATTACTTAATATTAGAGAATACAGGCAGGACAATAATAAAAAGGAGTAAAAGATGAAATCAAATTTCCTTATCTGAGGATTTATAAAAATAGAGCTTGTCCTGATAGAACTGGACAATTGAAAGTGTTACAGGCAGCTGAGTTTGTTAGAAATATTACAGGCAGTCAGACAGGGCTGGGCCCTTGAAGGAGCCAGTGCAGAAGACCAGATACCTTGCAACCTTGGAGGAGGCAGACATCTATGCTGTAGGCCAGAACACAAGACAAAAGATAAAACAAATGCAACCACACCCTAAGTATAAACATCAGGGATTGATATTCTAAATAGGCGTGGGTCACCTTGAGGAAGCCAGGAGTCACGATCCCAATCCCCTACACAAAGAGTCACTGCTCTTTAAGCATGCCCACTTGCTACATGACTCAAGTTCCCATTTGTCCCTGACTTGGTCAATTTTACCTGAATAATTAATCTTATTGATTGACAATAGTTCTGTCCCACCTTATGCCCACCTCGCAAGTTTCCATTTTTCCCCATCGTGGACCTGTCTCATCTCGTGGTTTTGCTCTATAAAAGTCCTGAGAAAAGACAGTCTTTGGCAACCCACTCAGGACTCCTTCTGTCTCTCTCCCAGACAGAAGCTTTCTTTCTCTCAATAAATATACTCTGCTCTTAACCTCCATTGTTCCTAAAATTCATTCTTCAGTTTTAGAGAACACAAACTCGTACTGGACATCTAGTAGGTTGGGAGCTTCATTCCCCTATATCAAAAGTATTAAAGTGAACCACTGAATAGTCAAGAGAGAATTGTTTAATTTTCATGTGTTTGAATAATTTCTGTAGTTTCTCTTGTCATTGATTTTGATTTTCATTTGATTATAATCTGATACCATGCACAGTATAATTTTCATTCTTTTGCATTTACATAAGTATGCTTTATTGGCTAGAATGTGATCTGTTTTGGAGAAAGTTGTATGTGCTGCTAAGAATGTATACTCTGCTCTTGGGTGGAACACTTTGTAGATAGCTATCAAGTTTATTTGTTTGAAGGTTTGGTTCAAATCTCACATTTTTTTGTTGGTTTTATGTCTAGTTGATTTATTTGTGACAGTCTGAAATTGGAATCCCTACTATTGTTGTGTTGTTGCTGATCTGATCTTTTATGTTCAGTAGTAATTGATTTATGAAGTTGAATGTGTTTGTGTTCACAGCTTATATGTTTATAATTGTTATCTCTTCCCCCTGAATTGTTCCCTCAACCCGTATGTGGTGACCTTTTTGCCTCTTCTGAACAGATTTAGATTGAAGGTTACTTTTTCTGAAAATAGGATATCTACTTCTGCTTATTTTTGGGTTCCCATTGCATGGGATATTGTTTTTCATTCTTTGGCTTTTAGTTTATGAATCTCTTTTTTGATTAAATGTTTCTTGCATATGGAATACCATTTGGTTTTGTTTTTTGATGAATTTTTCCAGTTTATATCATTTGATTGGGAAATTGACCATTCACATTGAAAGTTATTACTGAAACGTACTGACTTATTCTTGTCACAAAAGAAACCAACAATGAAATCAGACAGTTCCTAGAATAAAATGATAACTGCAACACACCAGGACTTATGGGAAATCTGTCCTAAGAGGGAAGTTTATAACTGTGAATGCACACATCAGAAAAGCAGCATGCCCAAATGATGCACTTAAAGACTAGGAAAACAAGACCAGTCCAAATCCAAAGCTAGCACAAGGAAGGAAATTATAAAGATAATAACAGAAATTAATGATATTGAGACTAGAAGTACAATACAGAGAAACAATGAATCAAAAAGCTGGTTCTTTGAAAAAGTAAAAAAAAAAATAGATAAACCCTTGGGCAATCTTACCAAAAAAGGAAAGGAAAGACCTAAATCAAATGAACACCACCAAAATCCAGATTATGAGTGACTACTTTGAGAAACTGTATTCCAATAAATTGGAGAATAGAGAAGAAATGGATAAATTTCTAGATACACATGAATTGCCAAAATTGAACCAAGAAGATAGAAAAATCTTAAATAATTTAATAACAGGACATGAAATTGAAGTAGTAATAAAAAAATTACCAAGTAAAGAAAGTCCAGGACCCCATGGATTTACCCCTGAATTCTCTAGGAATTTTAGGGAAGATGTAAATAGTGTCAATACTCCTCACACTATGTAACCGAAAGGTAAGAAATACTCCCAAGGTCATTCCTGGAAACTACCATAACCCTGATTCCAAAATCAGAAAAGGACCCAACAAAGAGAACTACAGGCCAATTTTTTTGATGAACATCCACACAAAAATTCTTGAGATACTGGCAAACAGAATGCAGCAAATCATCAAAGGTTTATACATCATGATCAAGTAGGCTTCATTCAAGGAATGCAGGGATGGTTCAATATACACAAATCAATAAATGTAATATATCACATAAACAAGAATAAGAACAACAATCACATGATCATCTCCAGGTGCAGAAACAGCTTGTGGCAAAATTCAACATCCATTCATGATTAATATTCTGAAAAAAAATATGTATGGAAAATCATATCTCAAACTGATAAAAAATCACTTATGCAAACCAATGGCCAGCATTATATTAAATGCAAGAAAACTGGAAACTTTCCCTCTAAAACCAGGAACAAGTCAACGATGTCTACTATCACCACTTCTGTTCAAAATAGTACTCAAAACACTAGCCAGAGCAATCAGACAAGAGAAAGAAATAAAAGAGAATCATTACAATCTCACATTTTAAGTTATACTACAAAGCTACATTGATTTAAAAAATGGTATTGGTACAAAAACAGACATGTGAACCAAGGGACTAAAACTGAAGGTGCAAAAAAACTCCAGGCACATTCAGTTATCCTATCTTTGACAAAGCAGTCAAAAACATACACTGGCGGAGTGATAAACCTTTTAATAAATGGTGCTGGGAAATCTGATTACCTATGTGCAGAACATTGAATTTTGACCCACACCTCTCTCCATGTACTAAACTAAAATCAAAGTGCATCAAAGATCTAAATGTGAAACCAGAAACACTTATTCTTCAGGAGGATAAAATAGACTCTTCAAGTCATAGGCACTGGAAAAGACTTTCTGGACAGAACTCCAATTTTACAAAAAATAACAACAAGAATTAGCAAGTGGAATCATATCAAGTTAAAAATTTGCACAACAAAAGAAACAACCGACAAAGTGAGGATACAGTCTACAGAATGGGAAAAATATTTTGACAGATATTCCTTGGATAGAGGATAGTAACTAGAATATATAAAGAACTCATACCACTGAAAATATATGACCAAAGCAAAAAGTGGACAACTGAAATGAATAGACACATTCATAAATCCATGACCATAATACAGGAAAACATGTTCATCATCTCTGGCTATTAGACGAACACAAATTAAAACAAAGCTAATATTCCACCTTACTCCAGAAAGAATGACTATCATCAAGACATCAAATAATAAAAATGCTGGTGAGACTGTGAAGGAAAAAGGAACTCTTCCACATTGTTGGTGAAAATGTAAACTAGTACAACTACTGTGGAAATCAGTATGGAGATTCCTCAATAAATGAAAACTGAAAATTTCATTTGATCCAGCTATTCTCCTTCACGGTGTCTTCCTGAAAGAATTAAAGATACTGTATTACAGTGAGACATGCATGTACATGTTTGCAGCAGCACAAGTCATAATAGCTAAATCTTAGAAGTGGTCTACGTGCCTACCAACAAATGAATGGTTAAAGAAAATGTGGCAGTTATACACAATGAAGTATAATTCTGCCATAAAGAGGGATAAATTTGAATCATTTATAGGAAAGTGGGTGTACCTTAGGATTACAATACTAAGTGAAATGAATGAGATACACATCCTAAATATAGCATAACATATGAAAAATCTAAAGCATAAACAATTAAAAAGCAAAATAAAACATAGATAATAGTGAATAAGAGGATAGATCTTTTGCAAAAGGGAAGGTGACTAAGAGATAGAGGGATGAGGGAGAGGAAGGAAAGGGTTTGTAAAAGACAATGCATTACGTACATGTACTAACACTTTATGATGTAATGATTATGTACTGTAAACATGTACCAACAAAAAGAAAATATTCACTAGTAAAAAAAGTATTAAGATAGATAATGGTTAGGAATAAAGACATAATTGTAGAAAATAGAAGAAAAAACAGAATCAGTAAAGCCTTGAAAATGGACTTGTTTCTAAGAAGGTGTGAGTACAGGAACAAAAAAGGCTGAGGTTGAAATTTAAGTCCTGGGGCACATGAGCAAATTAAAGAAAGCTAAGATTCTTTCTTAGGAAGTGGGATGAGATAAAGCTAGCAGAGATATGAACGGACATCAAGAAAGACAAAGGAAGAGTTCACTAAATGCAGTATCCAGAAACAAGGAACAGAATCACTTTCAAGGAATGTACTTCAGGATAGAATATCATGAAGAAATCAATAGCATTTCTATATGCCAATAACTGATTAGTTGAAAAAAATCAGGGAAACAATTGTATTTATAATAGTTTCAAAGAACATACCTAGCAATCAACCTAAGTATAAAGGTGAAAGACCTACAATAAAAATGATAGTACACTGAAGATAACAAACGAAGAAGACACTAGAAGATGCAAAAACCTCCTATGTTCATGGATCAGTGAATTAATATTTTTAAAATTGACATATTACTGAAAGCAATATATAGAGTCAGTACAATATGCATAAAAATTCCACAGAACATTCTTCATAGAATGAGAAATTTAAAGCCTAAAATTCATATGGAAATACAAAAATACCAGAATAGCCAATGCAATCCTAAGCAAAAGGAACAAGGCTGGAGATATCAAAATCCCTGGTTTCAAGTTATACTACAAAGCTGAAGTAACAAAAACAACATGGTACTAACTACAAGAATAGGCTCATAGAACGATGAAATAGAATAGAGGACACTGAAACAAAGCCACACAATTAGAGCCATCTGAATGTTGAGAAAAGAGCCAAAAGCATATTGTAAAAAGATGGCCTTTTAAATAAATGTTGCAGAGGAAATCAGATATCCACATACAGAAGATTGAAAATAGAATCTTGTCTCTCACTCCATGTAAAAATCAATTCAAAATAGATCAAAGACCAAGGTCCAAAACTTGAACCTTGCTAGAGGAGGGCTGGGGATATAGCTCTGTGGCACAAGCACCTGCCTGGCAGGTGCAAGGTCCTGAGTTCTATTTTCAGTACCAAGAAAAAAAAAGAAAAGAAACTGCTAGAAGAAAACATAGAGGAAGCACTTGAAACCTTTGGTGCAGGCAAAGACTTCCTGAAATAGCACCCAAATAGTATAGAAAAAAATAGCAAGGATCAATAAATGGGATTACCTTAAATTAAAAATTTTCTGCTCAACAAGAGAAACAACCAATACAGTGATGAAACAGCCTACAAAATGAGAAAAAATCTTTACCAGCTACTCTCCGGCAGAGGATTAATATCTAGAATATGTAGAGAATTCAGGGAACAATAAAAAAAAACAGTCCAATCAATCAATGGACATATAAACATTTCTCAAAAGAAATGCAAATGCCTAATAAATATATGAAGACTGTCAACATCTACAGTTGTGAAAAAAGTGCAAATCACTCCAGTCAGAGTGGCTATCATCAAGAATATAGGAAACAGAGAGACATTGTGGAAACGAGGAGACTTGGAAATGCATGTGATGGGGGGAAAGGAAGGCCAAAGGGAAGCAAAAAGGATCAAAATGTGACATGTATATATACCATTATCACAAGATGACTATATTCATTATATATTGAAACACATGCTTGGAAAAATACAAAAAACCAGGAAGTGCTGGCAAGGATGTGAAAAAGAGAATACTTATACATTGTTTTGAGGCAGATAAATTAGTGTGGCCACTACCGAAAACAGTATGGAGATTCTTTGAAAACTAAAAATAGAACTGCTATATGACCCAGCTATGCAACTCCTTGATGTATGCCTAAAGCAATTAAAAGTCAGCATATGATAGAGAAACGTGTATATGTATGTTTATTGCAGCACAAGTCACAATAGTCAAAATATGGACTCAGTCTAGTTACCAATCAGCAGATGAATGAATAAAAAAACATGGTATGTGGGCATAATAGAGTATTATTCAGCTGTAAAGAAAAATGAAATTTTACCAGTTGCAGGAAAACGGATGCAACTGGTGATCATCATGGTAAGCAAAATAAACCAGACTTGGAAAGACAAGTATGGCATGTTTTCCCTAATATGTGGAATTAAAAATAAAAACCAGATGACACGAACGTATAAGGCAGAGTATTATTAAGTAAAAAGAAGAAAATAAGGGAGTGTGGGAGGAGGTGAAAAGGTGAGTAGTAGGGGGAATGAATGTGATCAAAATACAGTATGTATATGTGTGAAGCAATGTTAGCTATCATCAAAATAATATTTAAAGTTGTAAGTGTAAATAAAAGACACATTTGGGTCAGAAGGGGTCATTATGGAAAGTTGTATAGTTTTATGGAATGAATGAAAGTGGCAAAATCCAAATTACAAATGAGTGGTGAGGTTCAAAGACAGAAGAAGCAGGTGAAGTTTGCAAATATGGAGACAGAAAAACAGGGCAGCAGGCATGAAATAGAAGTTGTAATTAGTGTGTTTGCTTTTTTTAAAAAAAAGGGTATATTTGAAAAAGAAATGAAGAACCAGTGAATTAAGCAAAAGCAGATGTTGCTTTAATAAGAAGTCATAATTATAGGAAAAAAAGAGTCACAGAACAGAAAAAATGTGGTCCGATGCAAAAATGAATGGAAATCTACTGAATTTTTTTTCAAATGAGAAGTGTCTTGGACAATTTTTCTAAGAGTCCTTAAAAGAAATTCAGTATTACTGATCTCAGTTCAATACTAGAATGAAATCTAAGTTTGAAGTGTTTAGGTCCGTAGGATATACACAAAATTTTCTATTGAGCAAATACTGGGCAGCAAATATTACTAGCAGCTGACATAGGCATCTATGCTGTTAAAACAGTTGAACTTTCAGTCTGGTTACTGAAATTCTGATGCATCAGAGGCTAGTAAGGAAGATTTAGGGTCTTCCATTAGGAACCAGTTCAAAACCTGGCTATACCTTTTCTCTGGGACTGGTTCTGAAAGAAAATTCCATAACTTTTCTCAATGACTTATCAGTTGCATTCATTATTCTTTACATTTATTTTAAATTTCTCCTTAGAACAATTTAAATCTATTTTGTGTGTGTTTGTGTGTGTGGTACTGGGGATCAAACTCACAACCTTGCACTTTTGCAGGCAGGTGCTTATGCTTCTGAGCTAAATCCCCAGCTCCACAATCTATTTCTTTAGTGATTACAAGAAATAAATAGTGCTTGTGGTCAGACTTGAAGGAAGACAGATGAATTAAAATAAAAAGTAGATTTTCAATATGATGGTGTAGCTAAATCTTTTAGACTTTGACAGGAATGGAAAGAGAACTAGATGGGAGAGAATCTAAGTCCACAACATGGAGAACATGGGATATCTCTTACACAAGGTAACTGGTTAGTAAGAGGGGTCTTCTAGGGGACTGAGAGATGGAAGCTTCAGCATTAGTCCAGGATTGATTTCAGCCCCTTCATTTGGCTCACTCCATCCTTTCTCCATTTCTGACAAAGTTGGAAGGACTTATCTGATGTCTCTGTTCTGGTAGTTTGGCAGGAAGGGAATGTGTCTGACTTCAGTTCGGCAGCAGATACAGTCACAATACCTGTGACTTTTTCAAAACTGCCGGTGTGGAATCCGTCACCTGCTCTACTCATTTGTTATACAACCGTAGGTGAAACGAGGCCACTATCCTCTGAAGGGAATCCTTGCTGCCTTAGAAATTCACATGAAGTCATCTTTTAGGTTTTTTCCTTCCAGGTAAAAGTATTTTAGTTTTTTCACCCTTCCTCAAAGATGTGCACAATCATTTTTGTTATTTCCAAGTACTTAAAATTAAGCTATATAATAAGGTCTCTAATAATACCCTGATTGATGTCAATGTAACTATGTTGTACCTTCATATTCTGGCTACCTTGGGGCTTTAACTTCTGTTTTTAAAATGAAACAACTGCTGTAATAGCCTGGGTTGACTTTGTGATCAGAGTGATAGATATAAAATATTTTTGCTTTATATGGCAATGTTAGTAAGAGAAAAAATGTAATAATATGCATTTAGATCAGGTCTGAAAAAGAGATGAAATAGATTAGACAGAAATAAAGGTAGTTTAATTCCAAAATTTCAAAAGGAATGAGCTTTCTTATCTCATGAGTATTTTTGAGTGCATTTAAAGAAGCTAATAATTCCTTTTTATAAACCTAATCTTGTTATTCTATAGTATAATTGTAATGAAAGTTATGAAAAAGTTGTTAGATAAGTAGACTGGGAAGCAGTGGACATTTAGACAAAGTACCTAAATTTGGCACACTCTAGGAATATACTGAGGGATCAGAAGTTAATGTTGAATGATTGATAGATAATTCTACATAAAGCTAAAATATAATAGATTACAGTGAATTCGTTGCAATACTAAAAGATATTTTACTTTTTGGCAATAAACTCAACTCACCATCAGCAAAACTTAGCTGTCTCATATCTTCAAGACATGGGGCTACGCAATAAGTATCCAAGAAATTGGATGCCATAGCTTCCATCTTCAGAGCCTAACAAACAGGTATCAATTCAAGCTACAAATGTTAAGTGTCATCATTTATGCCTGATAATAAGGTATTAGAATGAAGGAGGAGAGACAAGACAGAGCTGGGACAAGTAGAGTTGATCCTTCATGGGGAAACTAACTGGCCATTATGCTTTATTGAAAAAGATAGAACAAAGTTGCCATGATTCATGTCTGCACACATACTTAAGGGGATCTAACTTTGTTAGAATTTTTTAAAATTCAAAAACATGACTCATATTGTTACCAGGGGCTGGTATTAGTGGGATGTTGCCCAAAGGATAAACCATTTTAGATATATCTGAGGAAAAAGTTCAAGAGCTCCATTATGCAACATGGTGGACTATAGTTAATAATGATGTATTATATTCCCAAAACAGTCTGAGAGTAGATTTTGAGTGTTCCTAAGACACAAAAATTAGAAGTATATGAGGTAATGATTAGGTCAATTTTACAGGTCTATATCTGTTAATCTAAACAACTGTTTTGAAGGTAATGATATGCAATATTGCAACCATTGTCAAGTTCCTATCATCTTGTTTTATAAACCTATAATGTTAATGTTTTGGATTTGCTGTTGTCATTTGTTTATCTCTTTTGCTTTTTGTCTTTCTTTCCTGTGTTTTATTTTCTTTTAAATTAAAAAAAGTATATGAGGTAATATGCTAATTAGGTTGATTTAGCCATTCCATAATGTTTACATATTTTAAAACATCATGTCATACTTGATAAATATGTACAATTTCTATTTGTCAATTAGGAGAAATAAATAAATTAGGAGAAAGGAAAAGATAGAAAACCTAAAATTGAGGAATATTCTAGAAAAACTTGACTAATGTACTTCAAAAAAGTCAGAGTCAAGGCTGAGGAACTGTCAGAGGTTGGAGGAAGCTAATGAGACCTGATACCTAAATCCAATGTGCTATACTTGATTGACTCCTACATCAAAAAAAAAAAAAAAAAAGGATATTTTGGGTAATTTGTGAAATTTGGAATCTGTAGTTTAGTTACTATTTCTGTACCAAGGTCACTTTTTTCATTTTGGCAAGTGTACTGTGGATATATAAGAAGCTGACATTGGGGGAAACTGAGAAAAAGACAAGAGCTTTTTGTGCTATTTTTGTAACTTTTCTGTAAGCCTAAAATTATTCTAAAATAAGTTTACTTACAAAATATGACCCACGTACCTGCTATGTGATAATTGCTTGGAATACAAAGAAGTAATATTCACCACTTAAGAGGAACTTACAGTAACAATTAGGAAACAGAAGCAGCATTTGTAGGATGGTAGAATCATCTGTGGCAGGAGCCTGATAGGAACAAGTCTCCCAGCAAACAGGAATAGGGAAGTAGGGTAAAAAGAACTCAATAAGATTCTGAGGTCACAGAAAGTGGTCTGGAATTTGAAGCTTGCTCCATTTTCCTGAAGAAACTATAGTGACAAAGAGAAATTTGAAGCAGAAATTCAGTGCCATGATCTGTGCCAACACTACTGGAAACAGAGAAAGGTTGCACTTCAGTGGCTTCATGGGTGTAAAAACTCCTCTCCACCAGGTTTGTAACTTTGGCAACAATACAGGTTTTAGAT
>RJWM01036856.1:0-17866 GCA_004363535.1 Dasyprocta punctata
GATGGATAACACATTCTTGCAACTGCAGGAACATAATGGGGAGATAAGGGGGTTAATTTAGGGCTAGGTATACTCTTATGTTTTATAGGCTTTTAGATAAGGACACCATTAGAGAGTACTTGTTAATAGTACAAACACACTTCTAGGCTTTTAACTAGGTATAAATTTTATGACTATGCTAACTAATCATATGACTATACAAACCATGTTATTGTAGAGACATTCGTTGCTTTTCTTTTTTTTTCTTATCTAAACTTCTGACCCTGGCCAAAAAGGGGGTATATAACACCTTGTTTGAGCTTACAATAAACGAAGCAGATTCACACAGTCTCTGAGCTGTTTGTGTGTCTGTTATCCACGCGCCAACGCTCAGCCCACCTTCGGGGACTCTGTGGACCTAGCCCGGCTGGACCGCGGCAGTATTACATTAAAAATAACGCAAAACAAAACAAAACAAAAAAACCAAAGCCATCACACCAACAGTTTATTTTCATGGTCACAGAATCAGAAACCAAATTCTCTAGGGAAGGCTGCCCACTTCCCAGAAACGGCCTTCCTCAGGTAGGATCTGTTTATTTCCTGTCTTGTAACATCTCCTTGCTACCACCTAGATAGCAGAATTCTGCTCCACATAGCGGTCCTGTGACGTGCACTTCCAACTTCCTGCTTTCCTTTTCTCCCTCGTGATCACTACAAACAAGCACAGTAGTTTCTGAAGGTAACATCTCTCCTAAGATTTGCTTTTTTTTCTCAAACTGTAACTCCTCCTAATTAATTCTCTATTTCTAGGTGAAAGCTCCTCAAAAAGAGGAGGAGCTGTCTAGGTCAAAGAAGCAATCATTTTAATTTCAGATCAAAACTATTCTCCTCATTTGGATTCTTTTCTGAATTCCTAGGTTTTTCAAGGGACTCTGAGTCTTACTACTGTTACTTCCTTTCCATATTCTTTTTTAGAAAAATGTGCTTTTCCACAGCCAACTCTGAAATGCCAGTCACCCTAATAGGCAGTATTTTACCACATAAAATCCCTCTTTAGTGTTTAAATACTCACAAGAAGTTGAAACAATTAAGGAAAAGAAACTGATTAAACAGCTATTCTAGATGCTTTATACTCATTCATCTTAGTCACTTCTGAGCAAGGACTAGCATTATAATTTTACAGGTATGATAACTAAGTCCTGGAGAGTACCTTTACTCAAAGTCCAGAGTGAATGAGCTTTACCCTAAAGTCAAAGTGAGTAGTATATGGTGGAACCAGAAAATAGGCAAATCTGACTGTAAAACCCAACTTCTTTCTAGCACAGTGACTAATGAGCAAAAGTCTATCTCCATGCCTTGGTTTGCTCATCTGTAAAACAGGGGTTTATGAGGGTGAATATTTCATAGTGAGCATAAAATGAGTTAATATATGTAAAGTACTTACAATGTAAACATATGTAAAACCACTTTTAATAAAGTACTATATATGTTTGTTATTATTTTTAAAACTTTTTTGAGATAAGGTTTCACTGTGTAGCCCAGGCTGGCGCTGAACTCACAGTAATCCTCCTGCCTTAGCTTCTAGAGTGCTGGGATCACAGCTGTGTGTCACCATGCCTGGCTAGTTCCTTGAATCTTATCTCTAGTCTTTCCCTATTACTGCAGTTCACAGAGCTCTCTTCTCCCTTTCAGATTATTGAGGGGCCTTGTGATAAATATAATTTGACACAAAAAAGGTAGTCTTATCAACTGGTTCAGTTGAATGGAGTCAGTCTGGGCTGAGTGCCTAAATGTCTTGATCTTTATCCCATAGCTAGATCTAATACACATTCCAAACTACTACTTGCTGAATTGAATTCTAAGAAAGTGTGGCTCCTTTGGCATTATTCTGTAGTGCTGGATGCAATGCTGTAGTACAGGGTTCAGGGGTTCCTCACTCACCTGGAGTTGTCAATGTGTAGGAAGACAAAGATGGCCCACTCCCAGAGCCCCTCACTTTCCAGCTGGGCAGCATAACTGGCATGAAGCACACCCTCACTCTGTTTTTCGAGGTGGTTATAGTTAAGAGTTCGTAGCACCTCCCACAGGTGCCAGCTTAGACGATAGTCCAAAGGGTCTGCAGTTATACTTCGAGGCTCCAAAAGCTGATCAAGATTGTATTTTCTGCAGAAAAGAAGAACTGAGAATTACCACAGCCAGCTAAAAGATCACCAGCACTGAAAAAGTCAACTATTCAAGCTTGTTTCAGAAGACTGCAAAAGCATTGTTCTGAGACAGGTTCTTGCTAAGTTGCCCAGGCTGGGCTTCAGTTTGTCTCAGCCTCACAAGTAGCCAGAATTACAAATGTGCGCCTGGCTTTAATCTTTCTTTTTCTTTTTTTTTCACAGTTTTCAATCAGATTTGATTGGTACATTTTAAGTATATATAATGATCCCAGTCATCATAATTTGTGCCTGTACATGATAAAACTTGATTTCCCCCCATTCTCCTACCCTCCCTTCAACTCCTCTTCTACTCCTTATTTACAAAAGCTTTGTTTCTGTGTTTTCCTTCTTTTCTCACTTTCTTCTTATTTTTCCCATCTTTACTTTTCCCCTTCCCCCTCTCATTCCTGCCCCACTTGAACATTTTCTTTCTGTTTCACAATACTTACACATTTTGGTCCTCATTTACACATTTGGTTCTTACACCAGAGAAACAATGCAGTACTGACACACGTGTATCTAATATATTTCACTTAAGAGTATGAGCTCAAGGTGCAACCATTTACCTAGGAATGTCTAAAGCTCATACTTCTTTATGGCAGAGTAGTACTCCACTATATTAAAAAACCCACATCTTCTTTACTCGTTCACCAGTTGATGGACATTTGGGCTGTTTCCATGATTTGGCTATTACAAACTGTGCCACTATAAACATGGGTGTGCATAAAGCATTGTGGTACGATGCTTGTAATTCTTTCGGGAAGATACCCAGAAGGAGAATACATGGGTTGAATGGAACCTGTCATTTTTGAGGTATCTATGTTCTGATTTCCACAGTGGTTGTACCAGTCTACATTCCCACCAACAGTTGTCATAGATTGATTTCTTAATGATAACAACTCTTTTTGTGGTGAGGTAGAATCTCAGCATTGCTTTAATTTGCATTTTGTGAATGACCAATGATGCTGAACATTTTTTCATATACTTACTTGCCATTTCTACTTTTTCATCTGAGAAGTGTGTAATCATTTCAGATACCCATTTTTGGACTGGGTCTTTAAATTTGGGGGGGTCTAATTTTTTTTTGAGAAGTGTGTAATCATTTCAGATGCCCATTTTTGGATTGGGTCTTTAAATTTAGGGGGGGTCTAATGGTTTTTTGAGTTCTTCATATGTTCTAGAAAGTAATCCTTTGTCTGAGGAACAGCTGGCAAACATTTTTCCCCCACTGTAGGTTGTCTCTTCACTCTGCTGGTGGTTTCTCTTGTTATGCAAAAGTTTTTTAGTAAGATGAGATCCTAGTTGTTGATTCTTTGTGCTAGTTTCTGTGCAGTTGGGGTTTTATTCATGAAGTCTTTGCCTACACCAATGCCTTCTTAATTTTCTTAAACACATAAAAACACAGCTGCCTTAGTCTCTTTTGGATGTATCATCTAAAGTTGTTGGGTGCTAATCTTTTTAAATAGCCAATTATTCTTCATAAAGGTTATTTCCCCCCCAATATTTTATAATTTTTACATCTAATTTTGTCTCTAGTATGGGGCCCTGCAGAGATGTTTGTTTTTTCTTCTGCTAAGACCAAGGGATTTCTGTAATCTTGGGCTAACAAATTCCTAGCTTGCAATTCACAGGTATCACAGCAGTATAAACTAAGACCCCATATCTGCAAGTTTTTAAGATCTGAGGCTTAGCTTATTAACCTGTAACTGTTCCTTTTCACCTCAGACCTTGTACAGCTTCCTAAACACTTCCCTTAGTAATGAGTGAAGTTTCTCTAGAACAGTGATCAACAAAATACCATAATCTGCCGTGATCAATTTCACTTCAAATGTGGTTAAAGTGAGTGAATAATTTTTAAAAATTTAAATTTAAGTAGCTATATGTGAATAGTGGGTTATTCTACTGATGACTTTTTTTTTTAAATCACTTTTAATGGACAGGGTATAGATTTTAAATAAGTTTTATTTTAGTCATAGGAACTCTAATTTTGAGAGGAACAAGTATATGTTTAGTATCTCATTTTTGTTTTGGTTTCTCCATTTGTGGCACCCTGAGATACATTTTTCTTTTTGAAATGTTTAAAAATGGACATTCCATGCTGCGTATATGTGGACTACAACTCTGTTAAGTTGTAACATATACATACACTTATGAAACCACCATGATCAAGAAAATAAATATCTATTACCTCCAAGTGTCTATTCCCATCTACAAACCGTCTCTCCTGCCCCTCCCCACACCCAGCATTCCCAGGCAACTGATCTACTTTTTGTCATCGTAAATTAATTTTCTTTTTTTAGTTTTCATTTTACAGAATTTTATATAAATTGGAATCATACAATACATACTTTATTAGTGACAATCTTTTTGGATATGGGTTCTTTTAAAATTAGGGAAAATTATTTTGTCCACCATTCAAAAGTTATTATCAAATAGTATCCCAGTGTATGATATACTGTCATTTGTTATCCTTTTATCTGCTGATGAAAATTTTGCTTGTTTCAAGTTTTGGACCATTGGAGATAAAGCTGCTATATACATTCATACATGGACATGTTTCCATTCCTCCTGGCTAAGTATCTATGAGGCCAATGGCTAGATCATATTATAGGTATCTACTTTTTTTTTAAGTAAGTGGTCAAACTGTTTTCCAAAGTGGCTATATCACTGCATTTTTTCATCTTCAGTACATGAGAATTCCAATTGCTCCATATCCATGAAAACACCTGGAGGTTGGGTGTGGTAGGGCACAACTGTAACCCAACACTCAGGAGGCAGAGGAAGGAGGATCCCTGCAAGTTCAAGGCCAGCCTTGGCTATGCAGGGAGTCCAAGGCCAGCTTGAGCTACACAGCAGAATCCTGTCTCAAAAAACTAAAAAACAACACTTAGTACTATAGATCTTTTAAAATTTCAGTCATTTTAATAGGTGTGTACTAGTATCTTATGGTGGTTTTAAATCTGTATTTGGTCTGTTAATGCTGAGCATCTTTCCATGTGTTTATCTGACCTCTAACTCTTCTCTGATGAAATACCCATTTATGAATTTTACCCAATTATTAAATGGGTTTTCTTATTAACTATCAGAATACTTTATATGAATTACACATTCCACTATCAGAAATGACTGACATATTTTCTCCCAGTTTTGTCTTGTTGTTTTCTTGGTAGCTGTCCAATGAAAAGCAGTTTTTTAATTTTACTGAATACCTTTTTTTTGTGCATTTGCTGTCTTAAGAATTTTTTTTTTTTTTTTGGCACCGGGGATCGAACTCACAGCCTCACGCCTGCCAGACAGGCACTTACGCCACTGAGCCAAACTCCCAGCCCTAGTTTTTTTGAGGCAGGGTTGCACTATGTAGCTCAGGCCAGCCTTGCGCTCGCATTGTAGCCCAAGCAGGCCTCGAACTCACAACGCTCCTCCTACCTCAGCCTCTTGAGTGCTGGGATTAAAGGCATGTGCCACTATGCCTGGCTCCTGTCTTAAGAAATTTTTAACTCACATTTGGAAAGATGTTCTGCTTTATTTTCTTCTACAAGTTTATAGTTAAGTTTCACATTTAAATTTATGACCCTTATTGAGCTACATAAACAAAAAGATCAATTAAATTAGCAAACTGTAGATAAACTAAGCAAGAAAAAAAATTAGTATCAAGAAGGCAAAAGGCTGTTATCCTACATATATTTAAAAAAGGATAAGAAAGTGTTATGAATAACTTCAGATACTGCTGGGCATGCTGGCCCATGCTTGTAATCCCAGTGACTTGGGAACCTGAGGTGGGAGGGTTCTAAGTTCCAGACCAGGCTGGGCAGCAACTACCAACCAAACATTTTATCTCAATAAATTTGGTGCTTCAGGCCAGCCTGGGCTACATAAGGGAGTTCAAGGCTAGTACACAGCAAGACTGTCTCAACAAACAAACAGAAATAAAACAAAACAAAAAATTCCAAAATAAACAAAACACCCACGCTGGGGGAATATAAAATATATCACAACTTACAATAATTACATATAGTAAGTATATCCAGAATACATTAAAAAACTATTACAGTACAATAAGATAATCCTATAAAGAAAATGAACAAAGCAAGCAGGTGTGTTAGTGCACACCTATAATCCGAGCTACTCAGGGAGTTGAGGCTTGAGGATCACAAAGTTCAAGGCCAGCCTGCACAACTCAGTGAGACCCTGTCTCAAAATTAAAAAGAGCTAGGGCTATAGCTTAGTGTGAGAGCATTTGCCTAGCAAGCATGAGGCCCTAGGCTCAAGCTCCAGTATGCCACATGCACACTGACTAAAAGGTATGAACAGACACATTAGAAAAAAGGTGAACAGTATAAATTCCCTGTAATGTTATCATTATGCATATCTGAAATGTACCAATAAAATAAAGCCACCAAAAAATACAAAATAAAGATGCAAACAAAAAGATGGGATTAGACTTTAAAATTTAAAATCCTTTGAGTATATAATATTTATATTACTTATTTGTTTCATTTTGTAAAATGTTTTGAGTTTCTGGTGATAAAAATTCCTGCCAAAAAGGAAAAAACAAATGCAAACAAAACAATGAACAAATCGTAAGCACAGGAAAAAGTTCTTGGTGTCATCAAATATTACAGAAACACAAAGTAAAACACAAAGTTTTGGAGATGGATGATGGCCCCGGTTACATAACAATGTGAGTGTTTTTTATGTATATACTTAGACAGGTAAATTTTACCTTTGTCTATTTTACCACAATAATAAACCTTTTTTTTTGACACGGGGTCTCATTACGTAGTTCAGGCTGACCTTGAACTCGCTTACGTAGCCCAGGCTTGCCTGCAACTCAGGGCCATCCTACTGCTGCAGCCTCCCGAGTGATGGGATTACAGACGTGCTCTGCCACACCTGGCACAAACTGTTTTGTAATCAATACCCCATATTGGCGGGGAGAGACCCTTTAAAGAAATGAGCTGTGAGCTACTGTATTAGTTGTGATGAGTCCTAGTTCTAATGTAATGTAAAAGTATCTCTAGATAGTCTAACAGTTTTAACTAAATGATTAGATATAATGGTATGTGTTAATATGTTACCATTAGATTAAAAAATTTCTGTTTTGGAGACTGGGTCTTGCTATGTACAGAGTTCAGCCTGGCTTGAACTCACTGTAGCCCAGTCCTTGAACTCATGGAGATCCTCCTGCTGAGATTGCAGGCATGTGCTACCACACCTGGCTTTAATTTCTAATTAAACACATACACACAAACACACACAAACAAACATACGCAGAGTGAGATACAGTGGTACTTCATTTCAAACTGGGTTCACACTTAATTTGTTTTACAATTTGGGAGGCGGGGAAAGGTCATGTTGGTGTCTGTGCAGGAAAGATGGCTGTGGTTACATTTGCCACCTGACAGAGTTTGCAAACAAAAGCAAATTTTGCCAAATGATTCTGTGAACCAAACTGTTCACAAACAAGTGTTCATGAATTGAGGTACCACTGTACCACTACATACTCCATGAAATAGTAAAATTTAAAAACCTAACAATGCTGCATTTTGGTGAGGATATAAAGCAACTAGAGATTTTTCTTTTTCTTTCTTTTTTTTTGTAGTATGGGGAATTGAGCACAGGGAGTGCTAAACCAAATCCCACCTCTTTGAGACAAGGTGTTTTAAGTTGCTCCATTGGTGTTGGAAAAACTGGCTTTCCACATGCTGAAGATTAAGATTAGACCCATATCTTTTACCATGTACTAAGTTAAAATCTAAATGGAATAAAGGTCTCAACACTGAAACAGAAACATTAAATTTGCTGGAAGATAGAGTAGGTAAAAACTCTTGAAGGCACTGGGGTATGCAAAGATTTTATGAATAAAAGCCAGACTGCACAGGAATTATCGCAAAGAATCAACAAAGGGATCTCATCCTATTGAAAAGCTTTTGAACAACAAGAGAAACCACCAACAGTGTGAAGAGACTACCCACAATGTGGGAGAAATTGTTTGCCAGCTGTCCCTCATATAAAGGATAATATCGAAAACTTATAAAGAACTTAAAAAAATCAGTCCTCCAAGATTTAAAGACCCAATCCAAAGTAAGCATCTGTGATGAACACACTTCTCAGAACAAGAAGTACAAACAGCAAATGTTCAACAGCACTGGTCATTCGAGAGATGCAAATGAAAGTAACACTCAGATTCCACATCACACCAGAAAGAATGGCTAGCATTATGAAGTCAACCAACAACGAATGCTGGAGGGGCTGTGGGAAAAAGGAACCCTTCACCACTGTTGGTGGGAATTGCACTGTTGGTGCAATGACTGTGGAAGTCAATGTGGAGATTCCTCAAAAAGCTAGGATTGGAGGTCCCATCTGACCCAGCTATTCCCCTTCTGGGTATCTTCCCAAAAGAACTAAAAGCATCTCACCACAATGATATATATTCATCTATGTTCATAGCTGCCCAGTTCATAATAGCTAGATCTTGGAAACAACCTAAATGCCCCTTGACTGAAGAATGGATAAAAAAGATGTGGAATTTCTACATAATGGAATACTACTCAGCTATAAAGAACAGTAAACTAGCCATTTTCACCCTTAAATGGATGAGTTCTCAGTGAACTAAGTCACACATATGTGACTATCGCACTGTTGCACTGGTGTGATGAACTGAAACAAAATCTATGTATATAAAAAATTAGTTGTGATAGAGAAAAAGAACTGTGAGTGAAATGTTTTCTCAGGGTCACCTGTTTTCTCAGGGTCACCTTCAGATTTTATTTTTAATGTGAAATGTTCATTTGAAAGCAAAAGAGTAATCATAACAAAAAAAGATAGTCATATAGCAGGTCTCTCTTGATACATTCAGGTAAAACTTTTGTGTTAATAATTTTTTTTTTTTCGGCACTGAGGATCGAACTCACAACCTCACGCCTGCCAGACAGGCACTTAAGCCACTGAGCCAAACTCCCGGCCCTAGTTTTTTGAGGCAGGGTCGCACTATGTAGCTCAGGTCGGACTTGCACTCGCGTTGTAGCCAAGCTGGCCTCGAACTCACAACGCTCCTCCTACCTCAGCTTCCCGGAGTGCTGGGATTAAAGGCGTGCGCCACCATGTTAATAATTTGTTGGATAATGGTTCATGTCTATATTTTTTTATCTTAAATAATTTTTGGGAATATGCAATGTGCTGATGATTGTCACTGTCTTATTGGCTGGTGTGAAATTGTTAGGCTTCGATTTATTTTCCTTTTGTCTAAAAAAAAAAAATTAAATTGCTTCCGAAGGGCTTCAAGTCTTATGACCCTCCTGCTTCAGCCTTCTGGGTAACTAGGATGACAGGTATGCCATCATGCCTGGCTTTTCAACTAGAAATTTTATACATTCCTAGTGGAACATAAAATGAACAGCTTGTCAGGCATGGTGGTACACACCTATAATTCCATCACTCAGAAGGCTGAAGCAGGAGGATCACTGTAAATCTGAGGCCAGCCTGGGCTATACAAGTGAGTTCAAAGCTAGTCTGTACTACATAGTGAGAGACTGTCTCAAAAAAAAAAAAAAAAAAAAAAAGATAAACAGATAAAACCAAAACAGATCACACACACCAAAATACCAGAAATACCTTGCAAAACTAGTTGTGCTACTCAACACATATTAACATGGATAAGTCGCACAATCATAGAGAGAAGGAAGTACAGCTCAAGAGAAAACACAGAATAACCTAAATTGTGTGTAATTCCAGCTTTGTATTCATAAAACTAATTTCTAATAATAAAAATCCAGTCAATAGTTGCCTGGTGCCTGAGGATTAACTGCAAAAATGATTAACTGCCTAAAGGAAGTCTTTATGGGTAGAGGAAATATTTTGGTCATAATGCTGGTGATAACTGTGTAATCACAAACTCTACTTCAGTATATGTAAATTAGATCTCATTAAAGTTGATTAAAACCTGTTTTAAAATTCTAAATCTTAATGTTCTTTCCATTCATCTATTATAAATTATGCTTGAGCCGGGCATGGTGGCGCACGCCTTTAATCCCAGCGCTTGGGAGACTGAGGTAGGCGAAGCATTGTGAGTTCGAGGCCGGCTTGGGCTACAACGCAAGAACAAGGCAGACCTGAGCTACATAGTGTGACCCTGCCTCAAAAAACTAGGGCCGGGAGTTTGGCTCAGTGGCTTAAGCGCCTTTCTGGCAGGTGTGAGGTTGTGAGTTCGATCCCCAGTGCCGAAAAAAAAAAATCATGCTTGGTAATTTATATGGACTTGCAGTAGTTTTAATTTGGTGGTGTATGAAAAGGAAAGACTCTTTGGGGGCTCACTGAGCACTGAGTTACTCTAACACCTGGCCCCAGTTTACCTGTTACTGTAGAGTTTGAGAAGGTGAAAGCAGACATCCTGAAGTGGGATCTCTGAGTCTTTCTCTTTCTGCAGCACACAGCCAGAACCCTCCAGGTATGAAGGAAGTGGAGGACAGGCATATTTGTCACCATCAGAGGTATCCTAAGAGAAGAATTTGATAAAACAATGTTATCAGTTGCTAGGCTGTTTCACTAGATGCTATCATGTCTCAATTATTTAGAAACTTGTATTAAGTAAGAATGCTTTGATACCCCTTAAAGTGTTCTTGGTCAATGACATACATATTCCACCTGGACTGGTAGCCCTCACTGAACTCCCATACTTGCCACAAGTCTTTTCTTTTTTGTATCAGAAATTGAACTCAGGATCTTATGTTTGCCAGGCAGGCACTGTGCTGCTGAGCTATATCCCCAGCTCTGCCACAAGTCTTTGATACGTTCAACTTCCTGAGTATTCTTTCTCTGGATAAATAATTCCAAGAAATGACAGAAAAGAGAAATATAAAATATGGGCAATAAAAGGGAAATGATTCAAAAAATGATGGTATTAACAGCACTAGTACTGAAGAAAAAAAAAAAAAAAGAGTATTATTTATTTATTTATTTATTTTTTGGTACCAGGGATCAAACTCACAACCTTGTGTCTCCCAGGCAGGTGCTTATGCCGCTGAGCTAAATTCCCAGCCCTATTTTTTGAGACAGGTCTCACTATGCAGTTCAGGCTGGCCTTGAACTCACTTTGTAGCCCAGGCTGGTCTGGAACTCAAAAGGATTCTCCTGCCTCAGTCTCCTGAGTGCTGGGATTAAAGGCTAAAAGAGTACTATTTTAACCTCAACACTGACAAACAATATGAAGCAGGATATTTAGAGGCAAATTTCATAGCAAATTATGGGCAAAAACCATGCTTGAGGGCTGGGGATTCAGCTCAGTGATTCAAGCACTTGCTTGGTAAGCACAAAGTTGTGAGTTCGATTCCTAGTACCAAAAAACAAAACAAAACAAAACAAAAAAAACCATGCTTGAAATCAGGCCATATATATATATATATTTTAAAGAATTCCCAAAGGAATAAGGGAGTACTAGGAATAAAGAAAACTCCTTTGGTTTGCTGGCAAGAAAACAGCAGCAAGAAAATTAACAGAGAAATTCATCATTTTAAGTAAAATGAAAGATGAAAGTAGGTACTTGTAGAAGTTTAAAAGTAGCCCTTATAAGGGCCGGGAGTTTGGCTCAGTGGCTTAAGCGCTTGTCTGGCAGGTGCGAGGTTGTGAGTTTGATCCCTGGTGCTGCCAAAAAAAAAAAAAAAAAAAAAAAAAAAAAAGTAGCCCTTATCCAGAGGCAGGAGTAAATAATCAAGTTTCCTATTAGATTTCCTGGATTGATTTCAATTTTATGGTATTTTCAAAAGGAGACTTAGTAAAAAAGTGCTTGTTATAAAATGTGATTTGATGGGTTTTTCTCTGCAGGACTTTTCTAGGAAAGATAGAACTAGATTTTTGATGGGCTGTACGGGACACACATACCTGAAATGCTTCTTCATACTTGCTGAGTGCACTGGAAATGGAAGCTGTTGGTGGAAGTAAATACCAAAGATGGACAGCAAGGGAGCGTTTCCAATCTAGCTGGGCGCACACATTAATTTGCTTCTGCTTTGAGATCTGCCACACCTGCAGGATACAAAATCATCACTGCCTCGATACTCTCCTTGTTACTGCCTATGTATGCAATTTATTTTATTTTTTATTTTTTATTTTTTTTGTGGCACTGAGGATCGAACTCACCACCTCACGCCTGCCAGGCAGGCGCTTAAGCCACTGAGCCAAACTCCCAGTCCTAGTTTTTTGAGACAGGGTCATACTACGCAGTTCAGGCCGGTCTTGCGCTCAGGTTGTAGCCCATGTAGGCCTCGAACTCACAACGCTCCTCCTACCTCAGCCTCCCAAGTGCTGGGATTAAAGGCGTGTGCCACCACGCCCAGTTATTCACTTTATTTTAAATGATCTACATACATGGCAGCACTAATGAACCAGATTGAACAGTCTGTAGTGGGGAGAGGGTAGATGCAGACGACATCAGTGCTCTGCAATGATGGTACAGAGTCTCTCTGCCTACAGGTGCTAACTTACACAATTTTTAAGAATAAATTCTTTGTTACTTAAGTGACTTAAATTATTTGCATTGTTGATTTTGACCAATGTAAATATTCTGAGTAACTAGGAAAAACATGTTCTGTACAAAGGTTACATCTCTAATCCTTTAAAAAATTTTTAAACTGGCCATGATGGCATACACCTGTAGTACCATCACTTGGGAGGCTGAGGCAGGAGGATTGCTAGGAGTTCAAGGCTAGCCTGGGCTACATAGTTCAAGGTCAGCCTATAATACATAGCAAGACCTTGTCTCAAAAAAAAAAGTTAAAATTCTGAGACAGAGTCTCACTAAGTCATTAAACTGGCCAGATAAGGCTTCAGTTTTGATCTTCCTTCCTCAGCCTCCTAGAGTTCTGGAATTGTAGACATGAGTCATCATGCCTAGTGTAAATTAAAACAAAAAACAAAAAAAAACATGCACATGGTATCTGCTTTTGTAATTTAAAAATATTTCCACTGAAAACTAAAAAGACAGCATGGTTACATGTAATAATGTACAACTTACAAAGATAAGGCCTCAAGCTTAAGCAGCCTTGAATTTATGAAAGAACTGACGTGAGATTATAGTAAAAGGGGACAATACCGGTTTTCCAGCCAGCAGGGCATAGACACGCAGTCTCTCCTTCTGGATGAAGCAGTCGGCCTGGAGATGATGCCAATCTGCAAGCTGTATGGAAAGAAGATTCCGAAGCGAATGGCTCCCTACCAGCTGAGATAAAAGAAGGGCAAGGCGATGATCACCTGTAAAAGAAACAGAAGTTCTCTGGTGATTACTAAGGGTTTATGGGCTTAGCGATACACTTAATCATTGTCTTTTTTCTTCCAGCCCTGAAGGAGGGAGGACTTAACGCCTGTCACTGATTCCTGCAGTACTGCAAAATACTGATCAAAAACCACTTTCTGCTTGAGTACAAAATCCGTAGAAGTAATTTAACCTAAATTACAAATAGACCACACATCACATAAAGACCAAAAGCAGATGTACTTTTACTACTTCTGTGTCCCTAAACAAAGCACTCCATCTATAAAATGGAGGAAAAAAATCATCTGATTCAAAGTTTTTTTTTTCTAAGTTTTTAAATTCTTTGGTGCTGAGGACCAAACCCAGGGCCTCCTGCTTCTACCACTGAGCTAAATGCTCAACCCTTGAAAGAGCTGCAGTGAAAAATGAGATGACAGAATGGAAAACATGGACAACTAGAATGCATGACATCCTAACAGAGAAATGAGAAACTACAACCTACAAGAAGAAATGTATGCTTTGCATAAAGTAAATAGGGAGTTTTTCATTTCCATAAGCGCACTAACTTCAAAATTTTTTTCAAGTACAAAAGGTTATAGCAGGGCTGGGGTTGTAGCTCAGTGGCATGGCGCCTGCCTGGCAAGCACAAGGCCCCGAGTTCGAGTCCTGTACCCCACACACTAAACTTTCTAATTAATCAGATTGCAAATTTCTAGTTAAAATGGGTTTTATGCAAAAATTCTTTGTTTAGGGCCAGGGATTTAGCTCAGTGGCTCAAGCGCTTGCCTGGTAAGTGCAAGGTCATGAATTTGATCGTGGGTTCCAACAGAAAAAAAACAAAAAACTTTGTTTAGCCCATATCACAAACTTCCTAAAAGTGAAGTCTTTTTATTGCTCTGTGGGCCAGTGCTTAGCTTACATCATTATTCTATAAAGTACAACTCTCATGTCCAAGGACTTCCTTCACAAATTAAAAAGCGACTTATATGAAGGAAATCCTGCACTGGGAACGCATCTGGAAATGTGTTTCTAGGGTAAGGTGTCTCCTTAACTATATGGAGGGAATCAGAATATTAGTGGAATATAGTTCTGCTAGTATTGTAGGTGATTTATAAACGGAAAAAATAAAGACTATCTCTTTGTCAGTATAACCTAAAAGAATGTTTGCTGATCAACAGATACAAATATACTAGTTACCAGAAAGAGTTCAAAGAAGAAATTGATTTATCATAGCTTGGCAAAATCACTTATTAAGGTCCTGTCAGATGAGTTATCAGCTTCTGTCAATTTTTGACTTTCTACAGGTTTTCTCATTTAGGAGAAAATATACTAAACAATAGCAGAAGTCTAGGACACACCCTCAACTGAGTGGGGTATCCTGGGAAATGAACTGAGGACACTCTACCAACTGAGGTATATACCCAGTCCTTTTTAGTTCTGTATTTTGAGACACTCGCACTAAGCTGCCCAGGCAGGACTTGAACTTGTAGGACTATAACACTGTGCTCGGCTCAAGTAAATTTCTGTGTATGATATCTAATCATTTTTTTTGCATGTAAATATCCAAATATCACAGCGTTTGTTGAAAAAATTATCCTTTCCCACATTTAAAATGTCTTAGCACCTTTGTAAAAAAAAAAAAAATCAACACTTTGTTAGTTTAAAAGGGTATCTGGATTCTCATTTTCTATTTCATTGATCTATGTGTTCATCCTAATTGTCTTGATCACCGTAACTTCATACAACTTTTGTTTTGTTTTTTGGTACCAGGGATCGAACTCACAACCTCATGCCTGCCAGACAGGTGCTTATGCCACTGAGCTAAATCACCAACCCTACTTTTGAGACAGGGTCTCACTATGCAGTTCAGGCTGGCCTTGAACTCACTTTGTAGCCCAGGCTGCTGTCAAACTCAAAACGGTTCTCCTGCCTCAGCCTTCAGGCGTGCACCACCATGCCCAATCTTTTTTTTTTTTTTTTTTTTGAGATAAGGTCCAAACTACTTTGTAGTCCCAATACTTTTTCTTTCTTTCTTTTTCTTTTAATTGGGACAAGGTTTCAGTATGTAGTTTAGGCTGACCTTGAATTTACTATGTAGCCCAGGCTGGCCTCAAACGCAGGGCAGTTCTCTTGCCTTGGGCACCAAGTACTGGGATTACAGCCACATACTACCACACTCGGCTTACTTTTTCTTTTTTTGGTACTGGGGATTGAACTCATGACCCTGTGCTTGCTAGGCAGGTACTTGTGCCGCTGAGCTAAATCCCTGGCCCTTTTTCTTTGTTTAATGGATAAAGGCTTGTTTTATTTCTTTCTTTTTTTTTTTTTTTGCGGCACCGGGGATTGAACTCACAACCTCGCGCCTGCCAGGGCAGATGCTTAAGGCACTGAGCCAAACTCCCAGCCCTGGTTTTTTGAGGCAGGGTCGCACTATGTAGCACAGGCCGGCCTTGTGCTCGCGTTGTAGCCCAAGCCGGTCTCGAACTCACAGCGCTCCGCCTACCTCAGCCTCCCGAGTGCTGGGATTACAGGCGTGCGCCACCTGCTTGTTTTATTTCAATGACTGATGTGTATAAGCACTCAGGCCACCATATACAGACATTAGAGGGGAGCTTTATTTCTTGGTCTCTTCTTTTTTGGACAGTCTTAATGATCTTTCCCTCTTCTTTTTGGAGGCCTGGAGGTGCTCCTCATGGTCTTGCCTCCTTGGTCTTAGTCCTGCAAGCATCAGCCTGGTTAACCAGAGATCCTTGCAGGCCTTGTCTGCCTTTGGCTTGCGGATGTATTCCATGAGGATCTAGCTGTTCTGAACATATTTCCCTTTACTGTCAGGTGTAGACTGATACACGTGGTAGTCAACCTTCTTAGATTCACCGTATCTCCTGAGCCATCTGTGTGGAATCTGCCTCCTCCATACCCAGGTTATCTTTTCTGTCATTTGAGCACCAGTTATATCCTTCTGCTTACTTATGCCAGCATACCTACCCTTCTGGTGAGCCAGGGTGTTTTCTTGGCATTGAGCCAAGAACTGGCCAGTTACACAGTCGTGAATCAGACCATTTTTTGGTCAGCTTCTCAATTTGCTGACAGGATTTGGCATTGGCGATCTCATTGGTCTCACTGAGATCCAACCAGACCCCCTTCTACACAGCAGAGACTACCAGAGGCAAACCTCTTCTGAAGCCTGAACAAACATACTCACGGGGGTGGTTGCCACAGCGAGACATATACTAACCATGGTCTGGATTCCATGTGTCAGTTCTAACTGGCTGCTTTTTTTTTTTTTTTGAGATGCTAAATTCTTAAGAGTATAAAATATTTTATTATTTGTATCACATATTATTCTGTGAACCCATGTTAGATGCATTTCAAAATTAAATTGAATAAACTAACATCCTTTTTTTTTTTTTGAGACAGCGTCTGAAGATGTAGTCCACGCTAGCCTCAGATTCATAATCCTTTTGCCCCAGTCTCCTGCATGCTAGGATTTTTTTTTTCTTTTTTTTTTTGCGGCACTGGGGATCAAACTCACAACCTCGCACCTGCCAGGGCAGGCGCTTAAGCCATTGAGCCAAACTCCCAGCCCTGGTTTTTTGAGGCAGGGTCGCACTATGTAGCTCAGGTCAGCCTTGCACTCACGCGCTGTAGCCCAAGCTGGCCACGAACTCACAACACTCCTCCTACCTCAGCCTCCCGAGTGCTGGGATTAAAGGCGTGCGCCTGCCACGCCTGGCTTGCATGCTAGGATTGCAGGTGCAGGCCACCACACCCAGCTCTAAATTTTCTATGTTCTTGAGCTTCTCTCTAGTTGTTCTATCACTTACTAATAGTGGGAGTAAAAAGCCAGTTTTAGTAACCTGAAAGTCAATGCCTTGCCAAAGTATTTAATCAGCATTAGAAGAAAAGGAGAAGGGCCAGGGATACAGCTCAATGGTACAGCACCTGCCTGGCAAGCACAAAGTCCTGAGTTAGATTTCTGGTACACCTCCAAAAAGGTCTATTTATATGGGGCTAGGGACTTAGCTCAGTGGCATAGCACCTCCTGGCAAGCATGAGGTCCTGAGTTCAATTCCCAGTATAAATCAATAAATAAATGAGGAGGAGGAGGAGAAAAGGAGTAGGAAAACAGTACAATTTATGAGTAAGTCTAAGGACCTGACTTACACTTTTTAAAATCCCTTTCCATGATTTAGGCATGCTGAAGAGTACATTTAACTTCTTTTTTTTTTTTTTCCCCTGACTGGTTTGTTTTCCATTTGTTTTTTTTTTTATTTTTTATTTTTTTTATTTTAAAGATAGTAAAATCCAACAAAACATAACAGAACCAAGTCAATCAAAACAAAGCAGTAGAACTGGTACAGAACTTCAAAGAAAGATACTATGAAAACAATAGCTACTATAGTAAATCTTGTTATTTTCAAATAGTTGCCCATTCCAA
>RJWM01036857.1:0-17857 GCA_004363535.1 Dasyprocta punctata
CCTTATTAGGTAGACGGCGGGAATGGAGATGTCACCTGACGGGATGGACCAATGAGATTACGCCCAGTAGCTCTATAGAGTATATAAGACATTGCTGCCCCTTGCTCGGGGCCATTTTTGCTGTACCCAGAAGAAAATAAAGTGCTGCTTCCACCGCGTCTGAGTTGTGTGGTTCTTGCTGGTCAAGACGCCCACGACAATAAGGTGGCTGAGTGTGTCTGCATCTTCTATTGTGTTCCATAATCCTAGGTCTGTTATTTTGCCAGTATCATGCTGATTTTATCACAGTATGTTTGTAGTATAATTTCTTTTTTTTTATTTCAAAGGTGTAACTGGATACATAAATTTGTTTACAACCATTCTACACCTTGGTTCTGTTTATGTGATATATTAAATGCATTGATTTGTGCACATTGTGTCATCCCTGCATCCCTGGTATGAAGTCTACTTGATCATGAAATATAGTGGTGATGAACCTATGACATGTGTGCTGTTTTTCTTTTAAGGCAAAAAATGTTAGTGTGTGAGTTTTTTTTAAGTGAAAATCTCAGCATTCAGGATTAATTGCAGTACTAGCACTTTGAGATAAATAAGTGGGTTTTGTGTTGCAGTTTGAGCACTCATCTCTAAAATGCTTGCCATCGTTGGTATGCAGTGTGATCTTCTTGATGACTTGTTATATTCCATAACTTGTTTGGGATTTTTGCTTCTAGGTTCATTAAAGAGATTGGCTTGTCATTCTGTCTCTCTCCCTCTCTCTCTCTTCTCTTTTGTTTAAAAAATAAGAATATGAATGTTTATAAACTAGTATTCAAATTAGCTGCACACATTTTTACTTGAATGAATAAATTTATTCATGTAAATGTGATAAATTTTATGAACTTAAAATATATGAAGATAAACATTTACTAATATATTTACACATTTTATCTACATCATCAATAAATTTGATGAAAAACAGCATATGCTTTACACAGTGGGTTTTAACCAGTCTTTAAAATTGACCCAGGAGGCTGGGGAACTGCCCGCACTCAGTGGTGCAAGCTGAAGCCCCGAAAAGCAAACTCCATCTAGGCGTGCAAGGCCAGCATCCCTCTCGGAACCTGGTAGGGACCTGCCCAGGGCACCCAATCAGTCAGAGACCTTCGGGTAGGTCGCTAGAGACCTGGTTGGGCCCCACTCAGTGACCCTGAGTGGCTGGGGAACTGCCTGTGCTCAGCAGTGTGAGCTGAAGCCCTGCACAGCAAACCCCATCCAGGTGCACAAGCTCGACACCCCTCTCGGAACCTGGTAGGGCCACACACAGCAACCCCAAGCAGCTGGGGAGCTTTGGAGTGCCACACAGCCTGAGCTGAAGGCCTGTGCAGTGTACTCTATCTAGCTGTTCAGCCTTGGAAGGCCACTCAGAACCTGGTAGAGTCCTGCCCAGCAACCTCAAATAGCTGGGGAGCTTCAGAGGACCACGTGTGTGTGCTGAACGCCCACGCACCACACTCCCAACATTTGGGGAGCTGTCGAGTGCCACTACTGATCAGGTAAGGCCTGACCAATGACCCCCACTCAACTGGGGAAACTCCCTGAAGTAGGGACAGATATCCTCAAGCAACTGAAAACCTTGCATTCAGTTTCTCCAGGGGAATACAGGAAAATGACAAAACGTAAGAGCAAAATGCAATCTCAACCCTCTAGCCCACCCCAAGCAAGCCTAAGAGACATGGACATAGAAGGAAATGTAAGCCATACACCTTAAACTTATGAAATGATAGCAACTGAAGTAAAGAAACAAGTCCATGAAGTTGTATAGGAGCTCACATCTGAAATAATCTCCCAGGTAAAAGAAGAAATGATAAACATAATAAAAGAAATGCTGAAGACATCTGAAGAAGACATAGTTAAAAAAATTGAGGAGCACTGCAAAAAGATAGACACCTTGAATGAACAATATAAGAAAGACACTGAATGTATGAAACAGATGCAAAGAGATATCCAGGAAATCAAAATCTCCATCAAAAGCTGACAAAATCACCTCAATGAATGTGAAGATAGACTTTCAGACCTTGAAAACAACATTGTAACTAGTGAACAGGAAATGAAAGATCTCTTAAAAATAACAAAGAATCAGGAAGTAACAATTCAACAGTTGCAAGATGATGCAAGGAAAAACAATATAAGATTGATAGGTATAAATGAAAAAGAAGGTGACAACACAAATAATATCGAAAGACTATTTACAGAAATAATAGCTGAAAATTTCCCAAATATGGGAAAGGAAACTGACATACAGATAAGTGAAGCATGTAGAACTCCAATTAGCCATAACCAAAATAAATCTACATCCAGACATATAATAATCAACATCGCAGAAATTCAATGTATGAACAGAATATCAAAAGCTGTTAGAGAAAAGAGACAGATCATCTATAGGGGAAAGCCCATCAGAATCATAGCATACTTCTCAACACAAACAATGAAATCAAGAAGATCATGGAGTGAGGTATTTCAAATCCTAAAGGAAAATGACTTCCAACCCAGACTGATGCACCCTGCAAAACTGTCCTTCAAAATTGATGGAGAAATAAGATACTTCCATGACAAAGAACAGCTGAAGAACTTCATGACCACCAAACTAACCCTGCAAAAATACTGAAAGATATTCTAGATAGGCATAAAAATAACGACTTCAGGAACACCAACAGAAAAAACCACTAGGCAAAGCAAACAAACAGAGGGAAAAAGTAAAGAAACAATGGCAGAAAGATACCATGACAAAAATAAACCACTATATATCAGTTATAACTATTTATGTAAATGGCCTAAATTCACCAATTAAAAGCAACAGACTGGCAGAATGGATTAAGAAACAGCATCCAACCATGTGCTATATTCAAGAAACCCATCTAAACCAAAAGGAAATTCATAGACTGAAAGTCAAAGGATGGAAAAAAAATACTCCATGCAACAGGAACCAAAAAGAAAAAGCAGGTGTAGCTATTATGTTTGCAGACAGTGTGAGCTTCAAACCAAAAATGATCAAAAGAGATAAAGAAGGTCACTATATACTAGCTAGGGGAAAACTTCATGAGGAAGAGATAACAATCTTAAATATATATGCACCAAATATGGGAGCACCCAGCTGTATAAAACAATTATTAATAGAAATGAAAAATCAAATAAGCAAAAACACAATTATAATGGGAGACCTTAACACCTCATTAACATGAACAGACAGATCAACGAGACAGAAAATCAGCAAAGAAATAGCATAACTGAATCAAACTTGTGAACAAATGGACTTAGTAGATATGTGCAAAGTGTTCCACCCAACATCAGAATATACATTCTTCTCAGCTGCACATGGTACATTCCCTAAAATAGACCATATATTAACCCATAGAACTTGCTTAAATAAATGCAAAAAGTTTGAAATTATTCCATACATATTACCTGATCATAGTGCCATGAAACTAGAAATTAATGACAAAAGAAACTGCAAAAACTTCATAAAGACATGGAAGTTAAATAATACACTCCTGAACAATCAATGGGTCACAGAGGAAATTAAAGAAGAAATTAAACAATATCTACAAGCAAATGAAAATACAAATATGACTTACCAGAATCTGTGGGATGCAATGAAAGCAGTTCTCAAAGGAAAATTTATTGCAGTGAATTCCCACATCAGGAGAACAGAATGAACACAAATAACCTGATGCTACACTTCAAACATCTAGAAAAAGAAGAACAAGTCAAGCCAAAAGCCAAAAGAAGGGAGGAAATTATAAAGACAAGAGCAGAGTTCACGTGCCTTGCTATTGGGTGACCACCATGAATGACTGCCCCACCACGCCATGCTACCTTGGAGCCAACTGAGTATGGGCTGAAACCGCCTAAGAACTATAAGAAATAAGCCTTTCCTTTCCTAATTTTGGGCTTCAGGTATTCTGTGTCAGCAACAAGTGAAAAATAACTAAGACAGAATTTGGTACCAGAGGAGTGGGGTCATTGCTATGACTATTCCTGACCATGTGGTTCAAGAGCCTTTGGAAATGGTTTGTGGGAAGAGTTTAGAAAGGTTCAGAGACGTCGACTGAAAAAGTGGCACTGGAACAGCTTAGATTGTTCTGTATGGGAGATTCTGGTCAGAACTCAGAAGACCAGAAGGCTGTTAAAAAGCCTGCTGGAAAAGACCAGGCTTGGAAGATTTCTGCTGGGAAGAAGGACTGTGTTGGGCATTGGACTTCACACAATGTGTATTATGGCTTGGCAGAAAGTTTGTCTGCTTTCTGCCCATGCCCAGAGATTTTGCCTGAGACTGAGATTAAGGGTGGTGCACTGATTAGTTGGCAAAAAGAAATTTCAAGGCAGCAGAATGTTGAAACGGTGGCCTGGCTATTGTTGGGGGTTCTTAGCTGGATTTATGTTGGGAATCAAGAGCAAAGAGCCCAGCATGGTGATTTAAAACGTTGTGAGTTTGGCCAGGAACTGTGGACTGTAAAGATAGAGCTGAGACCTTGGTTGCTGAGAAGGAACAAAGGAATAAAAAAGATGCCCTGGGGGCATTCCAGGAAGCAGCAGGCCTCCACCCTTTGCACCCTGAAGCTGGCAAAAGTGAAAGAGTTTGCTTGGAGGAAAAAAGCCACAGAGTGCCATGTTCCAGAGTGGCGTCAGAGGCCACAGGATGTTTCAAAAGCGTGGCAGCCACATCAGGTTCCAGAATGGCGGCAGCATAGAGAAGCTGTTCCTCACAATCAGGTTCAGAGAACTCAGCAATCCAGGCAGTCAATCCCTATGGCCAAGAGAGAGGAAAGCCTGGCTACTGCTCCAGGCTGCAGTGGACCTTGATGGCATCCATGTGGGGCTGGTTTTAAGTGCAAGGAAAATGCATGAATTCTAAGGGTAAGGCAGCTTCCACCCCACCTGCAGAGGGCAATATGTAAAGATGGAAAGGTGGAGCCAAGGGTATATTGGCAAACCCCTGGAAGTGCCACAGGGGTGGAGTCACTCAAGCCTCTTGGAGCTTCCAACCAGATTGTAGTGTAGAACTCCAGGATTTAATGCTTGCCCTGATGGAGTTTGGACTTGCTTTGGTTCCAGTGCTTTGCATTCCCCTTTGTGTAACTTTCAGAATGGTAATATTTATCTTGTGCCATATGTTGGAAGTGTTTAACCTCATTTTCATTTGTGCAGGGGGTTACAGTTAAAAGTTTGCCTTAGATCTTGGAGGAGATTTGGGACTTGGACTTTTTAGCAATGCTGAAACTGTTAGGACTGTGACAACTCTTGGAGATGAACTAAATGTCTTTTGTATGAAGTATACACATGAGTCCTTGGGAAGCCGGGGTGGAATGTATTGGTTGGATCCTGTGTCCCCCTCAAGTCCTCTTGTAATTTGGAAGGGGCTGAGTCTGGCATTTGTGATTGGTTTGTTGTCTAGTGATGGGATTGGTGATGTGAGTGCTGCACCCACCCAGGGGTGGAGCTGACACACAGAGTAAGACAGGAGGAATGCCAGTCTTCTGCCCTCTCTCTCTCTCTCTCTCTCACCGGGTTTGCATGCCTTGCTGTTGGGTAGCTGCCATGAATAGCCGCCCCACCACACCATGCTGTCCTGGAACCAACTGAACATGGACTGAAACTCCCTGAGAACTGTAAGAAATAAACCTTTCCTCCCCCCCAAAAAAAGAGCAAAAATTAACGCAATAGAGACTAAGATAACAATGCAAAGAATTAATGAATCAAAGAATTGGTTCTTTGAAAGAATAAATAAAATTGATAAACCCCTAGCCAATCTAATTTTAAAAAGGAAAGAAAAAACTCATATTCATGCAATAAGGAATGGAAAGGGTGAAACCACTACAGACCCTGAGGAAATACAGAAGATCATCAATACCTACTTCAAAAACTTTTACTCTCATATGTTTGATAACACAGAAGAAATGGACAGATTCCTAGAAACATATGAGTTACCAAAACTGGAGCAAGAAGAGATGTAAAACCACTGAATAACCCAATTTCAATTAATGAAATTGAAAATGTAATTAAAACCTTATCAGCAAAGAAAAGCCCAGGTCATGATGGATTCACAGCTGAATTCTACAAGAAATCTAAGGAAGACTTAATACCAACACTTCTCAAACTCTTCAATGAAATTGAAAGGGAAGAAATTCTCCCTAACTCATTCCTGGAAGCAAGTATTAGCCTCATACCAAAACCAGAGAAAGACCCAACCAAAAAAGACAACTACAGGTCAATCTCCCTAATGAACATAGATGCAAAAATCCTCAATAAAATTCTTGTAAAACAGAATGCAGCAAGTCATAAAGAAGATTATACACTATGACCAAGTGGGACTCATCCCAGGAATGCAGGGATGGTTAAACATATGCAAATCAATAAACATAATACATCATATCAATAGAGCCAAAGATAAGAATCACATGATCATTTCAATAGATGCAGAAAAAGCTTTTGATAAAGTCGAACACTCATTCATGATAAGAACCCTATGAAAAATTGTAATAGATGGTCTTTACCTCAATCTAATAAAAACCATCAATGACAAACCAACAGCCAGCATAATAGTAAATGGTCAAAAACTGAAAGCTTTTACTCTAAAATCAGGAACAAGGCAAGGATGTCCATTATCACCACTCCTATTCAGTATAGTTCTGGAAATATTAGCCAGAGCAATTAGACAAGAGAAAGAAATAAAAGGAATAAGGATAAGAAAAGAAGAAGTTAAATTATCATTATTTGCAGATGACATGATACTCTGCATAGAAGACCTCCAAAAATCCATTGAAAGACTTCTAGATGTAATAACCAAATTCAGTAATGTAACTGGATACGAAGTCAACACTGAAAATTCAATAGCATTCCTGTACATAAACAAGAAACTCACTGAGAGAGAAATAAGAGAAGCCACACCCTTCACAATAGCATCCAAAAAACTGAAATACTTAGGAATGAATCTAAAAAAGGAAGTAAAAGTCTGTTCAGAGAAAATTTCAATACTCTGAAAAAAGAAACTGAAGAGGATCTCAGAAAATGGAAAGACATTCCTTGTTCATGGATAAGAAGAAACAATATTGTGAAAAAGGCCATTCTCCCAAAATTGTTATATAGATTTAACACAATTCCAATCAAAGTATCATTAGCATACCTCATAGATCTAGAGAAATCATTCCTAAAATTCATCTGGAACCAGAAGAGACCTAGAATAGCAAGGGCAATTCTGAGCAACAAAGGCAAGGCAGGAGGTATCACAATCCCTGACTTAAAGTTATACTATAAAGTTACTGTCATAAAGTCAGCATGGTACTGGAATAAAAACAGACCTGAAGATTAATGGAATAGATTAGAAGTTACAACCACAACCGTAAATACACTTAGCCATCTTATGTTTGACAAAGGGACCAAACATGTTCACTGGAAGAAAGATAGCTTCTTTAATAAGTGCTGTTGAAAAAATTGGCTTTCCATATGCCAAAAGCTAAAACTAGACCCATGCCTATCACAATGCACTAAACTAAAGTCAAAATGGATCAAAGATCTAAATATTAAAATAGAAACACTAAATCTGCTGGAAGACAAAGTTTGTAGAAACCTTGAAGACATAGAGGTAGGCAGAGAATTCATGAACAAAAATCAAACTGCATGGGAAATACTTCCCAGAATCAGTAACTGGGATCCCATCTTACTAAAAAGTTTTTGCTTATCAAAGGAAATCTCCAACAGGGTGAAAAGAAAACCCACAAATTGGGAAAAAATCTCAGTCAACTGTCCCTCAAAGGACTTCTATATAGAACACATAAAGAATTAAAGAAAATCAGACCCCCGAAATTCAAAGATCCAATCCAAAAATGGGCATCTGAGATGAATGCACACTTCTCGACTGAAGAAATACGAATGGCAAATAAATACACGAAAACATATTCAGTATCATTGGTCATTACAGAAATGCAAATTAAAACAACAGAGATTCCATCTCCAGAAAGAATGGCCAGGATCAAGAAAACCACCAATAACAAATGCTAGAGAGGCTATGGGGCAAAGGAACCCTCCTGCCCTGTTGGTGGGAGTGCAGACTGGTGCAACCATTGTGGAAATCAGTCTGGAGGTTCCTCAAAAAGCTGGGATTGGAAGTACCACTTGACCCAGCTTTTCCACTTCTGGGCATATTCCCAGAAGAATTGAAAACATCACATCGCAGTGATGTATGTGCGCCCATGTTTATAGCAGCACAATTTGTAATAGCCAAATCTTGGAAACAACCTAAATGCCCATTAACTGAGGAATGGATAAAAAAGATGTGGTACTTTTATACAATGGAGTACTACTCAGCTATAAAGAAGGATCACGTTGAGGCTTTTATAGGTAAATGGATGCGACTTGAGACTATACTCATAAGTGAAATAAATCAAATTCACATGTGTAAATACCATATTGACTCCCTAGTGTAAGAAACTGAAAGAGTAAATAAGATACAAAATCTTCAGTAAACATTGTTGGAAGATAACAAACTGCCCAAAGGGGAAAAAAATAAATCATATAGGGAAAAGGAGAAAAGAAGGAAGAGAAAAGAGAAAAGATATAAATTTATGTATATACACTTAAGATAGCTAAGATGATTATGTTACTAATTCTGTTAGTTCTTGGAACAAAGCAGTCAATATTCATAGGATTAGATGAATTTTGCAAGTCTATATCTTCTAATCTGAGTAACTCTTCTGAAGATAACTATGCAGCATAACAACCTTAGTTATGTCCCTACCACCTTGTTTTGCAAACCTGTATTGTTTTTGCTATTGTTATTTATTAGTCTCTTTTGTTTCTTGTTTTTCTTTGTAATTTGTGATGTTTTGTTTTGTCTTTCCCTCTAATACAGAAAGGATAGATGTACATGCATAGGCTTATAAAAGCCTAGAACTTCTCCTAAAAAGTTTACAGGAATTGATTTTATTACAAGTGATGGTATGAACAGCTACTTTGAAGAAAATGAGACATTATGGTAGCCATTGCTAATTTCCCATCATCTTGTTGTAAAGTCCAGTAATGCTTATATCCTTCGTTTTGATTGTTCTTAGTCTGTTCTGTATTATTTGATTTCAATATGTGCGAAAGTGTGGACAGCTATTTTGAAGAGAATGAGACTTTACAGTAGCCATTGTTGATTTTCCTGTTGTTGGGTTTTGAAGGCCTGTACTGTTTTCATTCTTTTGTTTTTATCGGTTTTATACTATTGTGTTTTGTTTGAATTCATTACGTGTGACGATATGGACAACTATTCCAAAGAAAACATGAGACATTATGGTAGCCACTGTTGATTTCCTGTTCACTTGTTTTGAAATCCTGTGTTGCTTGCATTGTTTTGTCCTGATCTGCTTTCTTCTGTTCTGTTTTGTTTTGTTCTCTTTAAAATAAAATTTAAAAAATATTAAAATAAAAAAATAAAATTGACCCAGGAAATATGTACTGCATTTAGTTAGGAAGCATACTGCAACATTTTCTGAATTCCTAGGTGACACTTAGTCACATAAAATACTCCAATACCTCAGTTTAAAAAACAAAACAAAACAAACCAGGAGCAGTTGTATTTAATCATCAGATATCAGAGAACTGCCTTGTTTAAAAACATGAACACTCTTTAAAATGGCATTTTTAAGCATATTATTTTATTCTTCACATCAAAATTATTTAATTGAACATTGTGTAATAAAAAGTTATAAATATTTTATCACACATGATGTTATGGATTTATTATTGGAAACAGCTACAAAGTAGTTTGTATAGCCTTATGAGGTAGGGCCAGTAGGAACACCATTTTACAAGGAAGGAAAGTGAGTTACACTATTTCCTAATGAAAAGATTGAGGCTAAATTTCCATTCTTAAAAAACACTTATTTAATTAGGTTGGCTGATGGAGACCACTACGAAGTGGCTCTGAGTAGGATTTAAAATTAACCTACTGGCTTTTTATGTTTACTTGTGAGTCTGCCCAAGGCCTAAGCCCCTTGCCTGGGAATGGACAGCAGATTCATAGTAAGTGAACCTCTATGAATCACCAGTCCCAGGTGAGGTTTATAAAGGCCGCTGATGCCATGATGCCTCAAAGAACAAGACAAGCCCACAGCTGGGGATGCCTGGCTCCAACCCCAATTAACTAGATAAAGACTATCTTGGAGCCATTTCACTCCTGCAGTGAAGACTAACCTGGAGATAAAGTAGTTCTCCTAAATTCATATAATTTATTACTTGGAGAAATCCTTGAATCCAGTTTCCTGCATTTTCCACTGTAACTCCTTCCCTTGTTTGGGCCTCCCAAAGAAGTTCTTTGTCTCAGACCCCAGAGGATCTTGAATTGTGTTACCTCTAACACAATTTTGATCCTCCTGGACCCCTAAAATCATACCACTTGTCTCTTTTATTTAAGCCTTTGCTGTCCACTCACTTGGAAGGTTGCAGGCCTAAACAGTCCACTGTACTTGCCTAATATCTTTTACAGGTGAACAGGTTTGTTTTAAGTGGGGGAAATAGGTGATAGATGTATATCTCAGAGCAAAGAGAAGTAACTCCTACATTAGATACTTAATAAGTGGGGTGAGAATGAGGCTTTTGGGTTACCTGAATGCATCTCAGCTAAATCATGGAAGTTACAGAAAGCAGCAAAATCCTTCAGCAAGACAGTATTTCCCACATTGCAATTTTCCCTGAGGTTAAAACACGTGTTTTCTTACCCAAAGATCTTCTGAAAGCAAAATGTGAATTATCATTCTGATGATAAACCAAGACATCTTTTACCTTTGGCTTTAATTTGATACATATTCCCACCTCTGAGAATTAGATAGGTTAATAAAGCATTATAAAAATAAACTTTAGACAATAAAACAAATGAGACTTCCTTTCAGGTTCCTCCTTGTTGCTCTTATGAAAGCTTTTTAAAAAAACTTTAATATTTTTTAAGCATTAATTTTATTAGTACAGTTTATTTATTTATTTGAGACAGTCTTGCTATGTAGTCCAGACTGGCCTCAAATTTGTAGAGATCCTCCTGCCTCTATTTTTTTTTGAGACAGTGTCTTACTATGTAGTTAAGGCTAGCCTTGAATTCACTATGTAGCCCAGGGCAGCCTTGAACTCACTGCGATCCTCCTGCCTCGGTTTCCCAAATGCTGGGATTATAGGCATGTGCTACCATGCCCAGTTATTGGTACATTTTAGTTATACATAATGATCACATTCATCATAGGGAATTTGTACTTGCATATAATATATCTTTTTTTTAAAGACAGGATCTCAGAGTGTAGTCTATTCTAGCCTTTAATTCACTTATATAACCCAGGTTGTTCTTCAACACACAGCAATCCTCCTCCCTCAGCCTTGTAAGTGTTGGAATTACAGGCATACATTACCATGCCTGGCTACATAATGTATCTTGATTCTTCTTTTTTTCCCAATCCCCTCCCCTTCCTTCAATCCAAACACTTTTTTAAAGACAGGATCTCAGAGAGTTCTAAATTGCACTCATTTTGAATTGAATCAGGCCAGCAATTCTGAGACATTACTGTTCCCATTCAGTTTGGAGTTGCTATAAGATGCAGATTCACCTTGGATGGAGCCAAGTTTAGTTGTGTCAAGTTGACACAATCAGTTAATTTTCACACAGTAATAGCATAGGTAATAAAGCATTATAAAAATAAACTTTAAACAATAAAATGAATGAGACTATAGATTCATAAAGCTTAATGATTTTACTATTAAAGGTAGTAAAGATAGAAGGAATTGGAAACCAGAGGATGAGAAAAGTAACATTTGAAAGATTAATCAATAGAAGATGAGAAGGAGGAGAGAAAAGTGATATAGGGATCCTAATGAGGAGTAAAAGGAAATAAATAGTATTGGGTAACAGTAGCAGTAAAAAATGAACAAAGAAGAAAAGAAAAACAGTCAGGGATGGTGGTGCATGCCTGCAATTCCAACACTCAGAAGGCTGAGGCAGGAGGAGTGCCATGAGTTCAAGATCAGCCTGAACTACATAGTGAGACCCTGTCTCAAAAAAAAAGAATAATTTTAAAGTGTTTTATTGGACATACATGTTTTATAGTTCTCATATGTAGACTAACTTACAAGCATGCTTTTGTTTCTCCTGTCATAAAATAGTCCCTCATTACCTTATTTTCTTATGTAGCTATTATACTATTTATTTCTTTTTCTCTTGTAACAATACCAGTAAAAGTTAGCTGTAGTCACTTTTTCCAATTGTTTTGTTTGTTTGTTTGTTTGTTTTTTTTGTTTTTTTGCGGCACCGGGGATTGAACTCACAGCCTTGCGCCTGCCAGGCAGGTGCTTAAGCCACTGAGCCAAACTTCTGGCCCTGGTTTTTTTGAGGCAGGGTCGCACTATGTAACTCAGGTCGGCCTTGCGCCGCGTTGTAGCCCAAGCCGGCCTCGAACTCACAGTGCTCCGCCTACCTCAGCCTCCCGAGTGCTGGGATTAAAGGCGTGCGCCACCACGCCCGGCTTCTTTCTTTCATACATCTTTTCCATTCAAGCCTTTGATCCTTCTTCCCAAGCTGGTGTCATTAAAATCCGTACAGCTTTTGCTTTGCCAAAATCAGAAATCAGTTCTTAGTTCTCACCCTTCATCAGTTTATAGCATTTAACGCATCTCTCCTCTTCATGGCTTTAGATACCATCTCTAAGCTGAAGATGCCCAAATTTGTGCTTCATATTCTTAACTACTTATGTTAATTCTGTTCTAGGGCATCCAGCTGCCTATATAGTGACCGTACTTAGATGTCCTGTAGGCATCTTAAAATATCCAAAATTCAGCTCTTCACCTCTCCCCCAAACCTGTTTTAGCCCGTCTTCCCATGTCAGTTAATGAAATGAAATTGTTCTTGCAGTTGGTCATCCAGAAATTTTTATTTTAGTTTAGTTTAGTTTATTTTTTCTTCTTGAGACAAGGTCTCACTATGCAATTCAGGTTGGCTTTGAGCTCACTTTGTAATGCAAGCTGGTCTCAAACTCAACAATCCTGCTACCTCAGCCTCCTGAATACTGGGATTACACGCGTGTGCCACCATGCCCAGCTTCAGAAAATTCTAAAGGATGGAGAGAATACTAATGACCTCTGGAGGTTAGTAGACAGTAAAGAAGGGAATGTAGGTTATGCAGTTTGATCATATGAGGTTCAAACTTCGGTGCTTTTTATGATGGAGGAAGGAAGAATAGTCTAGAAGCAGAAAAATCAAGAACACATTTAGGTCCAGTGGTACAATAGTATGTGGGTTCCATAGGTAGAAGTGTTCTCAAGAAATCAAGGAAGTGCTCATAGGCTAATGGAAGTTTTGCAGATAGAGGGTAGTCAATGTGTTAAATGCTTTAGCGTAATAGTTGATACATTGTGTCAATTTGAGAAGTTTAGAAGCTTAACTCAGAAGTTCTACATCCTAGTGTGTAGAGGATATGCCCTAGGTCTGTTTACACTCTAGGATATTGTAATGGTTGATTAATTATGTTAACTTGAGAAGTTTAGAAGTTTAACTAAATGACTCAGTAGGGGGCCCGAGTCCTCATGTGAGAGCAGTAGTAACTCCATTTTGTTTCTTGGACTCCATTTTAGCCAGTTATTAAACTTTAGATGAACTTTAGTCCTACTTCCCTAAAAAGTCCCCTCCCTAGCTAACCATAAAGCCATAAAAAGGAGGAACAAACAATTTTAACAAACAGTGATCAAACTGTTACCTGCATCCTGTGTGTCAACTAACCAGATGTTTGGAGAAGGGTCTTGTGACATTCCAACAAAATGATATGGTATAATGAGTTCTCCATAGTAACCTAAGGATCATGTGACCCCTTAAGCATGTATAAAAAGAAATACAGAACAAAGACCTGAGTTCAGCAGCCACAACTGCCTAGTTGTCCTGCTGTACACTGGCCTTGTAAATAAACTCACTTGTTTCTCGATTCTCAGTCTCCTGTGAGTGAGTTCTCACTTTCTACTACAACAGTCACTGTGTAAACATTCTGAACCTGTGCCAGAGAAGGGCATGAAGATGGTGTGAGTGCTACACCTGCCCTAGGGTGGGTAGCCTGCTTACAATACAAGGGAGGAGAAAAAGACTTGCTTGTCCCCATTTTTGCTGTTGTTGCTTTTGCTGTTTTCTGCCACCGTGAACTGTTGCCCCTCTGCCATGACACCCTGCTTTAGAACCAGCTGATTATGGACTGAAACCTCTACAAACTGTGATCTAAATAAACCATTCATTCCTTAATTCTGGGTGTCAGGTATTTTGTCTCGGCAGTGAGAGAAAAGTAATTAAAACAGTTAGTCTTCAATATGCCTGGGAGTTGGTGACTCAATAAAATATAAGAGGGTAATATAGATTAATACATAAGAGGTTGTTATGCAGGAAATAAAGTGAGACTTAGGAAATTGGAACTTTTTGTGGACATAATAGCCTTAAAGAGATTAATCAGACAATTCAGTCACGATAGGTTTTCACATAAATAAGTTAGCAATTCACAATAGGTTGTGATTGTGAAGCTTTGAGAACTGGGGGCTTAGCGAAATAGGATATTGATGGGGTATCCTATAAATGAAGAAGTGGAAGTCTGGGGGATTGGGTGTTTTTGTGTCTCTGATCAATGCACAGCTACCATTTTTTCCTCCACTAAATTCTTAATTTTGATCTGTAAATAAAACTTTCCTGTCTACCCTGCCTAAACTTGCAACATTCTTCTGGTTGGCTTTTTTTCCCTGAACACTTATTACTGTTTAGCACATGGTATAATATATACAAATTTGTATGTCTTTTTCCCACTGGACTGATTTATTTACAGCTGTATGCCCCAGGCCTAAAGCAATAGCTGGCATAAAGTAAGAAACAGCAAATAGTTGAGAAAAATCTGACATGCAAAGAGAAAGAACTTAGCTTCTCTGTGATATCCTGTTTTAATGCATTTGTTGAACAGTGACAATGTTATGCTAGAAATTTGCCTAAGTGTCATTATCACATAGTCACTGTCTTATGGCATTAACCATTGTATTTTTTATTGTTGAACATTAAAAATAATACTTTATAGTACTGAATTTATTTAATGTATAACATTAGTTCTGATTTTTTAGTGATACACATCATTAGTACAGAATAACAAGATTCATGATGTTATATTGGTATATGCATATAACATATTTTTATCCCCTACAGCCCTTCTCCTTTTTCTTCCCTTTGCTCTAATCTTCTTGACCATGTCTAGAAGGCTGCCTTCTGGTTTTCTATCCTCTCCCCTCTGTTTTTGTAATAATTCTTAAATTTATTTTTAGATTTTTTATACAAGAAAAAGTTATTTTTAACTTTCTCTTCTTTTTTTTAAAACAGAAGCTTACTATGTAGTTCAGGCTGGCCTCTAACCCGCAGTGGTCCTCATCCCTCAGCCTCCCAAGTGTGGGGCTTGCAGGTGTGAACAACCATGCCTGGATTTTTGTTAACTGAGATTGGCTTATTTTGCTTAACCTGATGGCTCCAGTTCCATCCTGCAAGTGACATGATTTCTTTCTTCATGGCTGGATAATACTCCACTGTGTATATATATCAAATTTTATCTCCATTCATCTGTAGATGGGCTTCTAGACTGTTCTAGATATTAATCTTCTGTTAGACAAGTAGCTACTAAAGGTTATCTCCCACTCGTTAGGTTGCCTCTTTGTCCTGTTTTCTTTGATGCACAGAAGCTTTGAAATTTGATGTAGTCCCCTTTACTGATTCTTGTATTATTTCTTATGGTATTAGAGTCCTAATCATGAAAATTTTACGTGTGCCTGTAGCTTCAAATGTTTCTCCTGTTTTCTTCAGTTTTAAGGTTTCCAATCTTATATCAAATCTTTGATTCATTTTCATCTTAGTTTAGTACAGGATAAGAGATAAGAATCTAGTTTCAGCCTGGTGTGGTGTGGCACATGCCTGTAATCCCAGTACTCAGGGGACTGAAACAGGATGATCCCCACAAGTTTGAGGCCAGCCTGGGCTTCATAGTGCATTAAAGGCCAGCAGGAATAACAATGCAACATTCTTTCTCAAAAAAAAAATTTTAGTTTTAATCTTCTGCAAGTGAATATCCAGTTTCCCCACACCATTTGCAAAAGCGGCTAACTTTTTCCAGTGTATGTTTTTGATCTCTTTGTAAAAATTCATATGATTGTAGTGGATGAGTTTATTTTTACATCTTCTGTTTTATTCTTTTAGTCTATATATCCTTTTGTGTGCCTGTACCATGTTGTTTTTGTTATCATGGCACTGTAGTACAAGGTGAAATCAGGAATTGTGATGATTCACACTTGCTCTTTTTGCTCAGGATTGCTTTGGCTATTCTAGGTCTTTTGTGTTTCCATATTAAGTTTAGGATTATTTTTTTTCTGTTCTGTGAAGAATGTTATTGGTATATTGATGAGAATTGGAATGAATCTATAGATGCACATTGATAATATAGTCATTTAAGAGATACTGTTTTAATTTTGCTAACCTATGAACATGGGAAGTCCTTCCATCTTCTAGTGTCTTCAGTTTCTTTCTCAGTGTTCTAAATTTTTTTTATGGCAAAGGTCTTTCATCTCTTTGCTTAAATTGCTCCCTATTTCCCTTTTTGTCTTTTCACTTTTATTATGTCTTTATCTTTAAATTCAGATATACCTTTTTCATCAGAGAATTGTTTTTGAGACAAGGTCTCACAGTGCAGGCTGGCCTTGAACTTTTTTATGTAGCTCAGGCTGGCCTCAAACTCACAGCAATCTTCTTGCTTCAGCCTCCAGAGTGCTGGGATTACAGATATGTGCCACCATACATCATCATCATAGCGAATTTCTACCTGTATGTGATATATCTTGATTGGTCTTTTTTTTTTCCAAATTCCCCTTTTCCCTTCAGCCCCTCTTCTCTTCCTTATTTACAAAATTTGTTTCTGTTTTCTCCTTATTTTCCCCTTTTCCCCTCCTTCCTTTCCCCCTCTCAAATCCGAGGTCTCCCCCCCCACACACTTTTTTGAACCAAATTTCCCTATTTATTATGTATTTTGGTTCTTATTTATACTTTCAGTTTCTCACACCAGAGAGACAGTGTGATATTTACACATGTGTGTCCAATTTATTTCACTTAAGAGTATGGTCTAAAGGTCCACATATTCAGCTATAAATGTATCAAGTTCATCCTTTATGGCACAGGAGAACTGCATTGTATTAAAAAACCACATCTTCTGTATCCATTCATTTGTCGATGGACATTTGGATTGTTTCCAAGATTTAGCTATTACAAACTGTGCCACTATAAACATGGGTATGCATATACCAATCTGTCGTGGTGTTTTTTGATTTATAATATTTTATTTTAAATAGAAAAAATAAAACAAGATTGAAAACAAGATAATAGGAGAGTAACAATGGTTAATACATTGCATATTATTATCTTTAAATTAATTACTCAGAGTACAAGATACTGGCATTTAATGGTCCAAACAGTATTAGCACAAACATTTCTTTTCAATGAACTAAGAGAAGTTAGTAGTATGACTATCTTAACCACCTTTTAGCTATAGGTATAGCTACAGATGCAGATACAGATACAGATGCAGATGCAGATGCAGATGCAGATGCAGATGCAGATGTAGATGTAGATATAGATATAGATGTAGATATAGATTTTTTTGCTTTTCTTTTCCTTGCTTTTCTCCATTCCCTCATCCCAGTTTCTCTTTCCTTTTGAAGTTTTGTCCTGTTATAAAATATCTATTGTACATTTTGAATCTTATTTACTCTTTCTACTTGTCACACTAGGGAGACAATAAAATGTTTACACATGTGTGTC
>RJWM01036858.1:0-17860 GCA_004363535.1 Dasyprocta punctata
TGCTTTCTTCACTTCGTTTTATCATGGTATAGGATCTGTATCTTCTATCTCAGTGAGTGCCTGAGAAGCCCCAGTTTGGTCAAGAACATGCCTGTGACCTGCGGCAGGATGGTGGGTGGGAGGGATATTCCTAGGCCTGGCCCTGCCCAGCAGCTGAAGACCTGGTTTCTGACCCTGATTCCGCACTGTACCAGATTGGCCTGACCTGCAGGTCGTGGTTTTTTGCTCTGCCTGTGAGGCACACGCATGACCTTTCTGGCCCCAGCTCTCATCTCCATGACTCAGCTCAGTGGCGCCCAGGCAGGCACAGCCCCCTACCCACTCCAGGGCATCGCAGCCTGCCTGTAGAGCAGGGACCCTCGTGAGCCTGAGCATCCCAGGTCCCCAGCGCTTGTCACATAAAGAGTGCTCAGGAAATCCATCTTTAGTCAATAAATCTGGCTCCCTGTGCAGCAAGTTCAGAAAGCAAATCGACTTCCGGGTGAGGGAATCTTGGTGGCTGGCAGCAATTGGTTTAGAAGGCTGCAGGCCAAGGTCAGCGTGAAGCCTGGCCTGGAGGTCAGCAGCGAATCTATGGTCCTCCCAGTAGGATGGGCAGGACTTGCCCACTGTATCCAGGACAGAGCTCTGGCCAGCCAGCGGGACAGGTGTTGATGTCAAAGCCGATGGGAGGCAAAGCAGGAGGGAGAAGAAGCAAGCGAAGCCGGGTGCACGGTCAGAAAGGACGGGGGCCGCCCTGGTGCGGGTGAGTCTCCGGGCTGCGGGCAGGGGTGGGTTCCAGCTGCTCCCCACTCCGGCTGGAGTCCAGCCCCCCGGTGCACAGAGCATCCATGCCTTCTGTGTCTCCTGGTTGCTAGTGAGGCATATGGATTCCTAGTTTGAAACCACAATGGTGAAGTTTTAATGCGACTAAGGAGAATGAGAACTATATCCTTTGAAAAAGCAGATGAAATGTGGGGATTTTGTCAATATGCCCAGTCTTATTTTCTCCTCATATTTATATGGGACTCTGAGGGGACCATGTTCAAACACAAGAGGAAAAACAAAGCAAAACCAAAGAGCCCATCTTTGTGGCTGTTCAGACCTGTAGTGATTGGGAGACCCAGTATTTCCACAGCTCTGTGGTCCCCCTTACTCTCTGGTTGTCTGCCCGCCCACTTCTTATGTGATGCAGAATCGCAGTGGAAGTGTCTCACGGGCATGCAGAGAGAGTGTTTGTGTTCCCGACATTGTGAGAACAAGCACCCACTGTCCCATCCCCTCCAAGCTGGGCACCGGGGCAGCGCCTTTGGCTTTGGGCTTGGCTGGGAGCCTTGGCTCTGTGCAGGCTGGCAGGGAATGAGAGCTCTGTCAGAGACAAAGAAGCATTCAGCTGAGAATGGCCCAGGGCTACTGATCAGCTACCAACTCTGGGCAGGGCTTGAACTGTCTGCTATCTCACCTCCCTGAAACTAAAATGTGCTAGATGGGAAAATAAATAGACATTCAAGAAAGAACTCAGAACTATTTTGAAGAAAGGCAGCTCTGCTAGTCAGGAGTCTTCAGAGAAATAGCCAGTGAGAGGTGGCTCACGTGATTATGGAGGCCGAGAAGCCCCGGGACTTGCTGTCTGCATACTGGAGACCCAGGAGAGCTGGTGGTGCCCCCAGCCCATGGCCCAAGGCCTGAGATTTAGGAGAGTTGAAGGGGCCTCCATCCAGGAGCAGAAGATTAGGGCCCTAGCTGGAAAGCATCTGCCAAGGGGGTGGACGCTCTTCCTTAGCATTTTGTTCTCTGCTGACTTCTGAGCAGAGCCGAGGTCTACCCACAGCAGGAGGACCCTCTGCTGTATTGAATCAACTGACTTGTTTTAATGCCAATCTCATTGGTGAGCTCCCTCATGCATATACTAAGAAACACTATTTAATCAACACATTATTTTGAGAAATATAAAATTTCCCAACACCTCAACTACTTTCACTTGAGGGAAAAATATATTTAAGGAATCAATATTTTTAAAATTGAATAAACAGACATGCACTAGCAGAGTAGGAAATAGCACAACTAAAAGAGCACATTTAATGTTATGATACAATCTATAAAGCTTGGAAGCCAGAAATAAGTATTTCTTCCATTGCTGTTTCACAGAATTATGCAAGAAATATAAAGAAGTTGTTAAATTTAAAGTGAAGTCGTCTGTGCCAACCCAAATCAAACCAAAAAAACAAAACAAAACAAAAAAATGAAAAGAAAGCTAGGAGATCATTAGGAGATCATGCAGGAAGGGTTCTTCTGCACAGTGGACTGATACAGCTCTCACAAAGCTCTGTCAGACCCACAAGGGGCACGTAGCACCGCAAGATGGTACAAACAGCACTTCTGCAAGCACACTGCCCAACAAGAATCCATTCGACCTTGAAATGACACTATCCTCATTATTAGTCATTATGGCAAGGATTAGAATTTTAAAATATCTGATATAATCCTCATTTTTGTCTTTAAAAATTTCCCCTTGCCTCAGCCTCTTTGATAATGCCCATAGTTTGTTAAAACATGTGTATTCTTGTTGCAATTCTATCCCCAAATAAATATCAGGATTGTTTGCAGTATCCGTTATTCTATATCTTGTTTCTTGGTTTCACCCCTTGTTTTGGTAAAGCACACTTTCTAGTAGCTTTCCGAGGAAGAGAATTTGGGGAGTTAATTATTTTAGACCTTGCATATCTGAAATTTTTTTTCTTTTCTAAGTATTTTGATCTGCACTGACTCATGGTTGACAGTTTGGTTGGGCATAGACTTCTAAGTTGGAAATGTATTTTACTTTCAGTGTAGTGAATAATTGGACTCTTCTGTCACTGACTTTGCAGTTGCTTTACAGAGGAGTCTTGATTCCTGCTCATTTGTATGCCACCTATTTTCCCTTTCTGGGAAAATTGTAGGATTTTTTTCCCCTTAGTTTCCCATGTTCTGACCTTTCACAAGCCCATGAAATTTTATAGTATTATGGACTCTTTGGACTCTTCTATTAGGGAACTCATGCCCTTTATTTCTTATAAATTCTCTTTAAATCATTCTTGAATGATTTCTTCCCTTCTAAATATTATTTTCATTTATTAGATATTAAGTTCCTTTAATATCTTTAATTTCTTTTTTTATTATTTTTTAAATTTTATTTTAAAGATAGCAAAATCCAACAACACATAGCAGAACAAAGTCAATCAAAACAAAACAGTAGAACCAGTACAGAACTTCAAAGCATAATACTAGGAAAACAACAGCTACTATAGTATATCTTGTTATCCTCACAATAGTTGACCATTCCATCAGGTATAGTAAAATCAAACTAAAAACAAAACAGAATAAAACCAATCAAAACAGAATATTGAATAAAGAAAAACAATTAATCAGAATAAAGCAAAACAGTGAGAACAATATTGGGCCTCGAAGACAAGACAGAAGGGAATCCCCCATAGTTGCTACACTGCATACTGTCATCCTCCCAAGAGATGCTCAGACTGCCTGCCCCAGACCTACAATATCAACCAAACAATACAAGCATTTAGTTGCTTTACGTACCCTAGTTGCTGTGAACTTAGCCGGTCCTCCGAACCAGCAGGTTGCTGGGGCGGGGGCGGGGTGGTGTTGTTGTAGTTGATAGGCTCACGGGAGGCGCAGATCTTTCTCTTCCTGGAATCCATGCTGCTCTCCAGGAAGGCTGGCTAGTTGTCTCCTGGTTGGATCCTCCTTGACCAAACATGGCGGGTTCCCAGGAGGCACAGATCTTTCTCCAATATCTTTAATTTCTTATCTTCTCTCCTCTTTTCCTTATTTTCTTTTTGTGCTCCTTTGTGGACATTTCCTCATTTGACCTTCAAATTCTTCTATTGTGTCTTAAATTTTGGTGTCATATCTCAGTAGCCAACTATCATTTTATTGTTGTTCCTTGAGTGTTTCTTTCTGAAAAATAATTTTGCATGCTTATTTATAGACAAAGTATTTTCCCTTCTGTCTCTCAGAAATATAACAGTAGTATTTGGAAGTCTTCTTCATATAGTCTCATTTCTTCCACAGGGTGTCTGGCTGTGTCCTGTCTGACTTGGTCTGTGTCTTTCACATCAGAGAGTAACCTCTGATGACTGGAGGTCCTTGGATTTAAGGACTGACTGGGACTTAGTAAGATGATTAGAGCTTTGAGGACTTGGGATCCACATGGAATGTTATCTACTAAACTGCATAATTGGGAATTTTTGATGCCAGCGAGTGCATATAGGAAAATTCCTTTTGAACTGGTCAGGTTCCCAAGGAAACTATTTATTTCTTCATTGCTTGGCTAGGGGACTTGAGTTTTGAAAGCAACTTGGAGAAAGCTGAAGATCTCTGTGATAGTCACAGTTCTCCAGAGAATAGAACCAATAGAAAACACACACACACACATACTCAAACACCACATTGGTTTTAATGAATTGGCTTATGCAGTTACCAGGCTGTAAAGTCTGGAATCAGTAGAGTAGGCACAGCTGGAAACCCAGGCAAAAGCCGAGGCCACTGACTCCAAGCAGACTCTTCTTTTCCTGGAAACCTCAGGTTTTGCTCTTGGGCTTTCAGCTGAGTCAACACAAAGTACTGAGAATAATGTGCTTGCAGAATGTGAACCGATACAAAATATCATCATCGCCACTCTTAGGTTATAGTTTAATTCATAACTGGGTGTTATGGCCTGGCCAAGTTGGCACAGAAGATGAACCATCAAGTGTTCCTATCTGACTGTGTGATGATCAATTTATCAATAATGAATGTCTAGTGTAATAGGCCAGCTAAAAGCCTGTAAAACATAAGACTATGTTCACCCATGACTCAGTCCCCCTTAACCCCCTGTGATGTTCTTAAAGTGGTGATATTAACTGACTGTCTGCCAGGATGTGCTGTCCCTGTTTCTTCTAAAAGATAACATATGGTGACATATCAGCCTCCCCGCAAAATGACCTCACCTAGCAAGTTGACACAAATTCCAGCAAAGTAAAAGGGTAAAGATAAGACTTTCCTGTGTATGACTATCACTGAGAGATAAACTGTTCTAACCAGGCTGTGCTTTTTGCTTTAAATTCTGCTTGCTGTAAAGGCTCAAGACTGCTGTGGCTGCTCTGAGCCTCCCTGTGTGGAGGATGTCAGGCAGTCCGGGTGGCTGCTCTGAGCCTCCCTGCGTGGAGGATCTCAGGCAGACCCAACCGCTTATTATTATTATTATTAAAGGCTCCCAAACTTCTGATTTGGTTTCATTGGCCTCCTTGGTCCAGTTTGGTGTCAGACCATTACATCTAGTTCAGTATCTAATAACTAGTTGCGTGTCTCCTCCATGCCCGTACTGCTCCCAGCCTTGGTCCCTCCCTGCTCTTCCCTGTGCCTGATACTCAGTGCCCCAGAGACAGCTTTACCTCTGCAGAGAAGAAAACCACAATCTGTTGCTGGGGGAGGAGGAGGATCAGTCATCTGGGCTGCAGAACAAGGAAGGAATATGGGTTTGCTCTTTGGACAGTCTCCTGCTGCCTCACTTCTTCTCACTCCTTCTCTAAGCTGTTTGTGCCTTTTGTACACTTTCCAGATTTTTATACCATCTTGCTACCCATCACACCTGTGAGGGGTCCTTTGTATAATACTGATGGGATGGTAAATTAGTAAATTCATTATGGAAAATAGTATGGGGCTCCTCAAAAATTATAAATAGAATATGGTATGATCCAACAATCCCACTCCTGAGCACAGAGCCAAAGGAAATGAAATCAGCACTTCACAGAGATATCTGTGCCTTGAAGTTCACTGTGGCGTTGTCACAACAGTCAGTGATCTATGCGCCCATCAGTGGATGGACAGATAGACTCCGTGAAGGACAGGTGGACGTTGTGGAGGACAGAGCCTGGGTCCCACTGAGAGGAGATGAAGGCAGCGTCCATGCGCACGTGCACTAAATTTACTGTGTGCCTCTCTTTTGAGAGCCCAGCAATGTCATTTTGGCTGCCTTTCTGACAGAGAAAGGGCCCTGTGTGCAAGAGTTTCAGTGCTGTTACGGCTTGTGTTGTGATGTCCCCCCAAAGCCTCATGTGGCCCTCGGTGGGGGTGTTTTTCAGAAATTGCTAGATGTGGAGTGTGTGGTGCTGGGATTAAGGGTGGATGATTGCTAAACCAGTCCACTGATTGGTTTGGCACTTCCGTAAGCCTGGTATCCTAGAGAGAGTATAATATAGGCAGGAAGAAGCTAGTAAGATGGCTTGAACTTGCTTCTTGCTGCTGCCTCCCTGTCCTGCTTTGCCATGGAGAGTTTCGCATCTGTGATGCCCCTCTGCCAGGCTACACTGCCTTGGAGCCAGCCGACTGTGGCCTGAAACCTTGGTGGACAGTGAGCCCAATGAACCTTTTCTCCTTTAACTTTGGGTGTTGGGTAGTTTGTCTCAGCAACAAAAAAGTAACTAAGGCAAATGCCAACCTGAGCTTCCTTAATCTGAAAGGCAGACTCAGTAGCTATGTTCTGCTGCAACTCTCAAAGTTAATTTGACGAAGAAGAGAAGCACCCTGGGGATGTGGGGGCCACTGTCATGGAGAACGTGCTGTGCTTTGGTGACTGTAACCTGGGCCAATGCCTTCTGCCAGCAGCCCTTCAGCGCCTGTGAGGTTCAAATCCTAAATAATTTTGTTGGTGCCTCTGCCCTCCTCTAGCACTGGGGTTGAAGCCAGAGCCTTTGCACAGAGCAGCAGCCCCGCCCCACCCCACCCCGCTGTGTTTGAGCTGGGGTCTCACTGAATCAGTCACAGCACAGGCTGAGCTTGAACTTGCATCCTTCTGTCTCAGCCTCCCGGAATGCTGGGAATGCAAGCTGCTGGTGCTTTGTCTACTATCAAATGCCACACAGCAGGAAGTGAAGTGTCAGTCCTGGGCACAGGACTTGGTGTTGGTGATAATCCCGTCAGTGGTGGGGAATTCCAATGGAGTTGATTCTCTCCTAGCAAAGTCACCGTCACTAAACAGACCAGGTACCGCTGTGTGAGCAGTAAATGCTGTGACCTGAGGACAGCACGGTCATGCTGGTGTAGACAGCTAAGTTAGATATTATAGGCAGGCAGACAGGACTGGGCCCTTGAAGGAGCCAGTGCAGAAGACCAGATACCTTATAACCTTAGAGGAGACAGACACCTCCGCTGTGAGCTAGATACCAAGACAAAAGATAGAACAAATGCACCTGCACCCTAAGGATAAACCTCAGGGAATGGTATCACCTTGATACCTTGATCACCTTGAAGAAGCCAGAAGAAGCCACTAATCCAACCCCCTACAAGGCAAAGGCCCTGTGCCCACTTGCTACATGACTTGCTTCCCTATTTGATCCCAGTTTAATCAATCTTACCTGAGGAATTATACTCGTAATCTTATTGGTTGACCATAATTCTGTCCCACCTCATGCCCACCTTTCTAGTTCCCATTTTTCCCCACCACAGTCTGGCCTCACCTCATGGTTTTGCTCTATAAAAATCCCTAGAAAAGGCGGGATCCTCGGCAACCCACTCGGGACCCCTTCTGTCTCTCTTTCAGACAGAAGCTTTTTTTAAAATTGATAAATACATTCTGCTCTTAACCTCTGTTGTTCCTAAAATTCATTCTTTGATTTCAGAGAACATGAACTCGTACCAGACATCTAGTAGTTTGGGAGTTTCTTTCCCCTGTGTCAATGCTGTGGGGGTAAAAACAGCCCACGAGCAAACCTACCACTCTGCCACTGTGCAGAGCACTGGGGGTGAAGCAGATTCCGTGCACAGATGAACGGGGGTGGCTATGCACATGTGAGGCACAAGGTAGGAACAAAAAAGTGAGCAGCAGGACCGGCACGCAGGGACCCCGTGTGTGTGACTAAGAAAGATGAGCAGGTCTGTGTGGGCTTCAATAGGCACCTGTGGGGAGGCCGAAGGAACCATGAGAAGCTGTTAACACTGACTACCTCTGGGCCAAGGCTCGGGGTGCCAAGAACTCCCCCTTCTTCCCAAGATGACCACCACTGCTGGGGTCAGCAGCGAGGCCGCATTCAGCTAGCACCTCTGCAGTCAGAGGACAAGTGAGGGGAAGCGTGGCATCCAGCTGCAGCTCTCGATGTGGGGGTGGGGAGGATGCTGAGAGGACAGGAAAATAAAGAAGTGAAAGCTGAGGTCAGGCGGAGCCCTCTGTCCTGGGTGGGAGGAAAGGAGCTGCTCAGCCACTGCAGCACATGTATTTAAACATTAGCGATCAGCAATTAGTGTCAAGTGACACTCCTGTTGTCTAGTGATCTGTCCCCAAGGCAGCCTAAGGGCTTTCTGGGACTGGAGCACCTTTGTCACGTGGCTCGCCCCAGGCCCTCTGTTTTCCCATGGCCTTGCTCCAGCCCACGCGTGTGTGATCCTGTGACCCATCTCCAGCTTCAGCCGCTCCCAGCAGGGAAGAAGGTGGGCTTTTAGGGTCCAGGTGTCCTTGAAGATTGGTTGACCCACTCCTGCCTCCCCAAAGGGTGAAAAAGAGATGATCTGCTCCTTCCTGGAAGCCAGGTGAGAGGGGAGAACCTTATAAAGCCCCAGGTGTCTGCAAGGCAGGGCAATTCCCATCCTCCCAGCTGATCTGCCCACTGTTCCTGAAGCTGGGCATGAGCAGGGGAACTGTGTTGTGCAGGGTTGACCAGGAGAAAGCAGGGACTCCTACCCGAAGATCCAGCCCCAAGGCAGGGCTGCGGAGGAGGCAAGTACTCCGCGCCGCCTCGGGACCGGCGGTAAGGTCCCACCGGGCTTGCAGAGTGGACGGGTTGCCAGTTGGTGGCCTGCGCTGAACTCTTGGGAGTGGGGCTATACGCCCTGTGGGATCACAGTTGGCAGGGGCACTCCCTTGCCAGGCAAGCAGGGCGCTCACGTCTCTGCCTTTTCCTCCCTGATCCCATCAGAGGGTAAGCCAGGAGGGACCAGTGGTGGAGGAGGACAAAACCTTCCCCCACTTTCCTCGCCACACACCCCCAACACACACAACTTGGATTTCAGTCTACACTGCGGGAGGAGAAAGCAGGCCGTCAAGCAAGTGTGAGATTTACATCTCAGCACCACTATCATTTGAGTCTTCAAATACCCAAATGAAAATTTCTGAAAGTTTAAAATAATTTCAAAGTTACGAAATTGAATTTAGTTATAAATAAAGAAGACTGTTATCCAGTGGGACAGGGAGAATTTGGACATAGCAAAATGCATTATCAGTTTTAAAGTTTCATCTGTATAAATCTATATATACACACACAGGCATTTATGTGTAAGGCAATACGTTGAAAATCATCACCCCACTCGATTCTAAAGGGAAAGGATGAGCTAGTATTTCTTCCAGTCCCACTCACTGGCAAGCTGCCCCTCCCACAGTGAATGGGAGCCCTGGCCCCTCGGGCCCTGGGAGCTTCCACTTTACACATTTAGGATTTATGAATAGTTTCCCATTACTTTTATTTGATTTCCCAGAGCAAAATCCTTGGCTTGCAGGACACCTAGCAAGAGCATTCCTTCTTTCTTTCTCTTTTCCTACTCTCAGCACTGAGCAGGGTCCAAGGAAGTCTCCAGAGTGGAAATGGGAACTCTTGGCTCATCCCATCCATGGGACAGGTGCTGGGCCCACTGACTTCCATCACAGAAAGAGAATCGTTAGGATACATCAATAAGAGGCATGAAGGGGTTTGTTAGGCAGAATTTTAAAAGCCCCCTATGCAATCAAACAAATAGAGTGTAGGCTCTCAGAAGAGAGAGAGGTAATGGTCTTGAGCTGGGAACAGTTATGGTGGATTTGGGGGTGGAAATGGGGCAGGGGAGTAGGGAATGGCCAGCCAGCTGAGCAGGCGGGTGTGACCCGTCAATCATGGAAATCCAGGATGGTCCCAGAAAAACAGATCCAAGCTCTGCACCTGGGACCAATCAGAAAATGCTGTCTTGAGTTCTTCAGGCATGAGATCAAGCAGATTTTTGATTGGACAGCTTAGATCTGATGTTAGCCTGAGGAATGGGAGACACAAAAGATGGTGACCATTGTGCTCCCGCCCTCTATGATGTCTTTCAGTAGCCTGCTCTGCAGAGCATACTTCTTTTACTGCTTTCAATCGATCCACATTCATTCTGCAGAGCACATTGCTTTTCCTACCTTTAATCAATGTAAAACCTTGCTGACTTATTTTCTGTCCAATTGTTTGTTCAGGACAAAAAGAAACCAAAACAAAGCCCTAGAAGGAACCCACAGCACCCCAGAGTCCCAGTAATAGAAATCCGTAGAACTTGTGAATCTTATGGAAAGAGGGGATTCAGTTTACAGATGGAAGGGGATGGCACTTTCCGCAGGGAAGGGCGACGGCCCGGTTGTAGGTGGCATCCATCAGAGGTGACAGAGCTGTAGCTCATCCACAGGGAGAGGCCCATCCTGTAGGTGGCAGGGGATGGTCTCTTCACAGGTGATGAAGCACCGTGTGTGTGCACGGAGGAATGGCCCAGGGCTGGTTGCAGGTAAGAGGCACTGGTCTAGCCAGTGGTGGTGAGCCTACGGCATGCGTGCCACAGCAGGCTTCGCTGTCATTGAAACTCTAAAAAGTTCCCCATCACTGGTAGGCTTGTTGTGTCTTTAAGAAACTTAGGAAGTTTTAACTGGGTTTGTGTTCTTAACCTGCAGTGTATATTAAAAATGTAATTTAAAACGTGACTGAGAAGACAGCCAGACCTAGCCTTTTCCTGTGAGTCAGTGCCATTCATGGACTGCAGGTGAAGAGAACAAGAAGCAAAATGCGATTTACTTTGTCTCCTTTCTGCCTTCCTCTATTTCTTCTAACCTACCTCAGTCTGATCCCCCAGTATAAGGGGTGCTCCCCTCAACTGACATTAAGCCTCTCTTGGAAGTTGTTTCTGGCAAGCGTGGCCACGTGACCTCATAGACAGGGCCAGTCCCTGTCTAGAAATGGTTCTGAGGATGGAAACCCATGCTTGTCCCATACGGCCAAGTGAGTGACGTGGAGCCCATGTTGGTCACTCTTGTGTTGATGTGCTCCAGTTATCACTGCAGACCAGTGGGAGTGCAGAGGCCCCAGGCTGAAGTTTCAGTGTTGAAATTACTTGCATCCAGCATCTGAAACACCCACGGTGCCATTGAGTGCTGTTTCGATGGCTGAAACCCTTGAAAGAGGCTGACACTAGCAGAATGCACTGCCAGTTCACAACCAGATGCGCTTGTACAAACCTGGAAAGCTTGCCCATTTGCCCGTTGCTTTAGACAACTGGTCCATACTTCCAGTTTCAGGCAGGAAATCCCACACTTCCTCCTTTCTTCTCGTGGCTTTGGTAGTGCTCTCAAATCATGAATTTATTTGTGCTCAGGTTTCTTTGAAGACCATGGACTACGTTCAGGTTCATTCTTATGATTCCATAATAAACTCAAAGCACCTTGCACACAGTAGGCATTCAATACAAATCTGTTGAATGAATGAATATGGGAGAGTAGTGTCACCAAACAGGGCCTGAGAAGATTGTTGAAACTGAGATAAGGAAACTAACCACCGCACCTCTAGAATATGATTGTAGGTTTGCTTGCTGACTCCTGTTGCAGAGAAAGAATTTTCAAGATTTGTCAGTAAAAGGCTTAGGAAGGATTTGTTAGGCAGAAATTAAAAAGTACACACGCAGAGAAAGGGTGTGGGCCCCAAGAGAGGGAGGAACCTTATTTCCTGGGACAGAGAACATTTACGCTTCTTTCGAAGCCCTGGGAAACCCTGGGAAAAAGTGACCCAACCTCAAGAAGGAAACTGCCCTATTTCACAGGAATGAGCTCAGTTTTGTTTTGTTTTGGGTGACTGAGCTGTAGAAGTTGTGGTCTTCTAAAAGCACAACTTTTAGCTATGATTTCTTACCTACTTTTTTCTGTGCTACTTTGATAGGAATATCGGATTTCCTACTGTTGGCCCCCATTGCTGGGAAACATTGCTTTCTTTTTCTCTACCCTACCATCTCTTCTTCAGTCTCTGCTGTTTGCAGCCAGAGGGAGGGCAGCAGATGCATGAAGAGAGACCATTAGGACCAGTCAAATGAGGACAGAGGCTCAAAACTACACCCTTAGTCTTTATCATTTGTGGTGAAGCCCAGAGCCTCATTAAAGTCCTCCATGATTTGACTCTGACAGGCCTTTGCCACTTTAACTCTTCCCCTTATTTGCATGAAAGCTTCCCCATTCTAGTCCAGCAGGTCTACCCCAACACACACACACACACACACACACACACACACACACACACTCCTGCTGTACACCTGTAACTTCCCACATCATAGGTTTGCAAGTGCTCTTCTTTTGCCCTCCATGCATTTCTAAAGGGTTTTCCCTCACTGTCCCTGCTAGAAGATGGATTCCATGAGCACCCACCCTGCTTGTTGCTGGCACCATTCCAGGTTCTGTGTTGGATCTACTGTGCAGCAGTTAATTTCTCCATGGAAGTATCCTGTGGAACAGGTCTTATCCCTCTGTAACGCTGAGTTACAGAAAATGCGACTCTGTAAACCTGTGACTCTAAGAAGGTGACGGCCAGAATACATACCTCACCGTGCCCCTTGTTTAGGGTCTCTGGACTTAGAACTAGGAACGTGCTGGGAGAATTCCCTTTGATATGCAGGCCAAGGCAACAGACTCCACACGTCCCTTTTTGGTCCTAAACTAGTCTTCAGCAATCCCCATCGTTTCTTCCTTTAAAAATGTGCATTCTTGTGGATTTTCTTCTACATAATCGTCTTAAACTAAGTGGTTCAGTTCCTACATTTACCATGCATACATAGAAACATCTTCCAAATCTATTATCTTCCAGATAAGGTCCATGAAACAGAAAATGAGTGGAAACTTTCAACACACAATCACTGATGAACACTAAGAACTCAAAACCAGTAGAATAATAGAGCATGACATTTATAAACCATCTTATCTTAGAAAACTTGGGGAAACATCTTGTGTGGTTCTGGCTTGGACCAGAGTGACCTTTCCCTGGTAACTGTGGTGTGGCTTTGCATAGACTGGACCAGTCGTCAATGGAAAGTGGCGGGGACTGATGTGGAGAAAAGCTGAATTGTCATTGACAATTGGATTCTGTTTCTGGAGGTGGTTTCTAGGTTCTTTCTGTCCTGTGCAAAGAATTGGTCAAGACAAGCACAAATGGTAGCAAAATTTTATTAAAAGTAGTTGGAGTGAGTTTGGGCCAAATAAAAGTAGAAAGAAGTACACCCTAAAGGGTGAGAGTGGGTTCTCCGTGCAATAGGGAACACAGTAACCAAAACTTGGTGTGGACGATCCTTTTTGTGTCACCCACTCCTGAGGCTGACGTCAGATCCAGGCCATCCTATGGAAAACCTGCTCGAGGTCTTGGGAGAAGTCCACGTGCAGGGCTTTGGTCACTGTCCTGCAAAGGTGTCCTGAGATTTTGTAATTAGCAGGTCACACCTGCTCCTCCAGCTGGCTTTGCTACACCCTGATCTCCTATTTCATGGAATGCAAAGGTCTCCAATACTCATTAGCGGGTATGAAACAATGACATCATCTTTCATCAGGCTGTGGTTAAATCAGGACTTGTGGAATTCCAAACTGGATTCTGATGGGGAAATAAAATGTGAGGATGATCTCTGGAACAGAACTTCCCAAGATGTTGACAGAAAAAAAAAATGTGATCTTTTCAGATGCAGGACAGATGTGGCTAAAATTTCTCAGTTACAGAGTGTTGGTAGAGATCATGGTTTTAAGTACCCAAAGAAGAAATAACATCCAAAAGAGAATTAAGAGTGCCTTCAAGCTGTTTTATGTTAAAATGGTTGCAGGCTACCATGTGACTTCTCAGGCTATTTTATAGCCCTTTATTCTACTTCCTTTCCAAGTACAACATTTGGAAAAACAACAACAATATTATTGTTTTCCTCCCTTGAAATATTACCAAATTCCTTAAAATCTGTGATTTTTAAGCATTTACTTGAATTGTAACTACGAACTTCAGAACTTCATTATGTTTCTGTCAGCTATTGCTTTAATTGTTCATGGGACTGGAACCCTTGCAGCCTGAGTCAGGTTATCTGCAGTCATGTTAAACAGTATTTCATTGCTGGGCTACGGATTTATGGCTATGTGCGTGGGGGCACACACCTGTCATGCCAGCACTCGGGAGGCTGAGGCAGGAGGATTGCTGTGAGTTTGAGGCCAGCCTGGGCTACAAACTGAGTTCAAGGTCACCCTGAACTGCATAACAAGACCCTGTCTCAAACAAACAAACAAAACAAACAACAACAAAAGTATTCCAAATCTACCACAAGAGAAATGACCACAGTGCCTCAAAATCTACTCAAATTTCATTGTAAGAATTGGTTTGGACTTTCCAGAGTCACTTTCCAGAGACTATTAAAATTAGAAAAGGGCAGAAGGCAGAGGGGTTGAAGCTGGCATTTGATGTCAGTGGCACCCTTGGGACTTGAAGGCTATTTTAATGCTCTAGCTACTTATAGAAAGCAAAGTGGACCACACATTTTCTAGCTCATGTTCCCAGCCCAATACATGACTTTCTTCCTAATGGAACAATACACTGACCCTGGATGAGACTAGATCCCAATATCTATCTACCTACCTGTCTGTCTGTCTATCTATCTATCTATCTATCATCTATCTATCTGGCATCTATCTAAAGAGAGAATAGAAAAAGTTGTGATTTAAAAATTCCTGGAATTTCTAGCCTCTTAAGGTATAGGAGTTTGGATTTGTACTTGAGGCCAAAGGTCTTTCTTCTGAGAAGCCGCCCCAATGGGGAAAGGACCTCTTCTGGAAAAGAGCTGTGGTATGACTCCATTTTTATATGTAATTACTGTGGGCAGAATTGCATTTTGTAGATTGTGGTTCTCTAATTTCTTAGGATGATTTTCTTTCTTGAATGTGAATTTACACTGCAATGTCAATATTTTATTGGTTACTTTTGTGGAGTTGGTACATAACTCCACCCCAATGGAATCAAATCCTAAGAAAAGAAGTTAAATCCTAAGACTTACAGAAGACTGTAAGAAATCTAGGTAAGGCTGACTATCTCTTCCTTTCTCTGCACTGGAAAAGGCCATTGAAAAAGGAAACAGAGAAATCATTCAGAAAGAAGAGAAAAAAGAAAAGAAAAGTAAGATAAAGCCATGTCAGGGGAAAGAAATGGAAGGAATCAATGGGGTCTGGGCAGTGCAACTTACACTAGGTTATTGCTGCTTAGTTGATGTGTTATTTCAAAAGGAGTAATCCAGATTTGTGGAAAATGGGCTGATGCTGGGTCAGGTACTCTAAAATTTGGGGGAGCCATAGGGCAGGGATATTCCAATGCATTTCCATGAATAAATTTTTCTTCCAAAGTGAATGGCTAAATGCACTGTCAATTACTCGGAAGGGGTCACCTTCACATGGCAGTGGAATTCCACCCAGGAGCGTTGGAGTGGAGCATGAGGAGATTAAAGTGGAAGGATGAGACTGCCTCACTCTTCTGATGAGGTGCAAGTAACTGAAATTCAACAAACGCAAGAGTCAATGCATTGTACTCTGCGCTCTGTCCTGTCTGCCTCCAGCTTCCCATGGAGTTTTCTATCTCCGTGGACGGAACCACCATCCACCTGCTTGCTGTGTTGGCAGCTTTGGTCACCTCCACTTCTCTGCGTCCTCTGTGGTCTCAAGCGAGTAGGTGCTTCTTGGAGTGATTGAAATCACAAAGAGGCTCTGAATAAACTTCTGAATTTCTGGTGGGGTTCTGTCTCATAATCTAGCTGGTTCACATTCATTATTATTCTTTAACTTGTACATACATATTTCTCAATTAGTATGTACTATCATTCTATCATTCTTTGAATCATAATAAATACCATTATTAGTCTTTAAATTGTGCACATATGAGCTCTTGAATCTATGATATTTTTATCAACTCAAAAGTTTTTTTTTAAAAGCAAGATGGGACTCAAGAGAAGCATTTATTTTTCATAATTATCATTCCAGTGTGAACTGCACATTATCACTATTCTCAGTTTTCTCCCTGTAAAACAAGGAGCCGGACTTCTGTAGTGGAAAACTGCCTTCTGTTCTATTGTGCTACAACACAATAAATAGCAGGCAGCTTTGAAGGCATCTTGAGGGACATCTGGTCCACCTCCACACTTTGCAACCAAATTACTGCTTCATTAAAACCAGTCCAGGCAAAATGGAACCATTTCAATTTGGAAATCCCACCACTCCCTTTTCCTGAGAAGGAATTACATAGCCTTGTTGTATAGTGAACTTTAAATGTCTAAAAATCTACTTTCTCTCTCTCTCCCTCCTTGCCCTTTTTCTCCTCCCTCCCTTCCTTTCTTTGTACTAAAGATTGAACCAGGATTTTAAAACTGGTCTACTTCCCCCCCGCTTTTTAAATTAAATTAAAAAAAATTTTTTTAAGACAGGGTCTTACTAAGTTTTCCAAGTTGGGCTTAAACTTATTTTCGGTATCTTTTCAAATAAAATGCTGATATATGAAGGTTTGCAAAATTTTAGGGGAGTAAGTCTAATGGGGCTGCCTCTCAGGAATGTGAGGACTCCCAACATTGACAGCACAGCCTTCCCAAGGTGCACACACATGCACATGCATGTGTGTGTGTGTGCATGTGTGCATGTGAGTGCATGTGTGTATGTGTGTGTGTGTGTGTGTGTGTGCATGCATGCAGGGGTCAGCAGCAAGACGTGCTGGTATATTTTCCTTGGCCAAATTAAGTTATTAGTACAAGTGTGATACTCAGTGACACTAGAACCTGCCTGCTGTGTGTAAATGTTCCTGTACATCAGGGAAACTCCAAACCATATGTTTCAATTCAGATATTTTCCGATAATGCGCAACAAGCATTCTGTTTCTCATTGTCCCTCGGAATTGCACTGCACTTGAAATCAGGTTAACAAGAGTTAAATTCAATCGTTCTGTGACCTGATTGGGTATCTGCAACCTGGGGTATTGAATATCCTACTTTCTGTTGTTTTTATTCTCAATTTTGTCTGGTTATTTCCTTAGGGATCACAGAGCAATAGTAGGCAGCGAAGTAATGAAATGTGGTAAATCTGGTTAGAGAGAAATATGACTAAAAATACTTCCCTTTGTTTCATCTCAGCAGCCCCATATTTAGTGTGGCTTATTTTGGTTTACAAAATACTAAAACTTGTTTTTAAAAGAAAAGAGGGAGCAGGATTTACTGCTCTGGGAAACACAGAACTTGCTCAGTTTTAGCGTACATAAAAGTCTTTTGTTTAATAGATAAGTTATAAAATTTAGATGATAATTAGTACCTTTCATGGATACCAGTTTGCTAGGTTTCCTGGACTTTTCTGACACAGGAGCTCCCTGGGCCCCAGCTTGCACAGAGGCTCTGACCAACTAACGGCAGGCCCCCGGGACCAGCGAGGGGGTGTGCCACCTTTGGAGAGACTCTGGAATCCTTGACACAGAGCGCTGAAGCTCAGGCCTTTCTACGGATAACAGAGAAGTTAACACTTGTTTCTCAGACAGCTTTTGGTGCTGTAGTCTGGGAAGACCCTGGGCACCAGCCCCAAATAATTCGCAGTGAGCCTTGAGATGAGAATGTAGCCCAGCGGCCCAGCACTTGGGTAGCACATGAGAAACCCTGGTTAGAGCCCCAGCCCTGGGGGAAAAAGAATGATTCTTAAGGAGGCAAAGAGAGGAACTCTCCTAAGCAACTAGATACTTTTTCTCCACTCAGTGTTGGAGATGTAACCCAGAGCCTTCATCTGCATACCTCTTTCATTTTTTATTTGGAGATAGGGTCTGGTTAGGTTGCTGAGTTGCTTGTAATCTTC
>RJWM01036859.1:0-17859 GCA_004363535.1 Dasyprocta punctata
AAAAAAAAATAATAATGATTACTAAAATGCTTCCTAATTACAAGAGTTGAAATTACCAGTACTGACTAGGCAAATGTCTCTGGAGTATTATACCCACTAAAATAAACAATCTGTACTTTTTTTAGGATGAGTTTTATACTATGAATTCATGCCAATAAAAAGAAATTTTCTAAGTGACTAATCACACAAATTAAAGTGTTCACTAATTATTCAAAAATGTAATTGAAACTAATATGGGGGTAAAGAAATTTATGTATTAGTCAAGTGATAAAGATATATATACTTCAGTTTTTCTTGAAACTATCCCAGATTTAACAATAATAACAATTTTAAGCATTTTTTTAGACATTGTGTTAGATATTTTACACCTGTTACTTTTTGTTATCATTGCTAATTTCATCAAAGGAGTATTATAAATAAAATTTGAGGTTTTAAAGTCTTTTTTGTCTATCCTCATTAGATACAATTTTGTGTAACTGCCTTCAAAAGACTCATAATCTTCCAGGTAAATGACAATCTCCAAATATATTTTAGACAATTGTGATTCCAATGGCAATTGTAACTAGTACCTAACAATTTGTGATCTAATTTATTATAATCTATCTTTATTCTCAGGACATTTATTGGGCTTGGTTTAATCTGAGCTTTGCGTTTTAAATTAGCTAGTTGTAAGAACTTTCCTTTTTAATAAAACCCTGATGCAAACGATATTCTATTTTTTTTTTTCCAGTACTGGGGCTCGAACTTACAACCTTGCGCCTGCCAGGTAGGCACTTATGCCACTGAGCTAAATCCCCCGCCCTATTTTTCTGAGACAGGGTCTCACTATGCACTTCAGGCTGGCATTGAACTCACTTTGTAGACCAGGCTGGTCTTGAACTCACAACGATCCCCCTACCTCAGTCTCTGCAGTGTTGGGATTAAATGTGTGCACCACCACGCCTGGCTGCAAATGATATTCTAGTATTTTTATATAGAACTAATTTTTAACAATTCTTCCTTCACAACCTATTTTTGCTCACATTTTTATAAACCAACAAGGTACACCAGTTTGCTGGTCCAAGGGTTCTAATGACTATGACTTTGTCAAAAGGTAAGATTTTTCCTTCTTGTCTTTTCACTTAAGAATATAGAGGTCCTTTGCTTTAACTGGATTTTACATCTCGAGAGTCACAGTGAAGTAATGAGTAGCTGGGATTAAAGTGTTGCTTTTCCTGTGTCATAAAGCAACTTTCCATCATTGAGAAGGGAACCTAGAAATGGAAGGAGAAGGGAAGGGGAATAAAGATAATTAAAATATGTTACATACATGTACCTACTTATTCCCCAAGATGAATATAAACACTTGGTACTGCAAACATGTACTAATAAAAGTGTTCTGAAACTTTGGTCTTGTCTCTGGCCCTGGCAGATGGCCAAGAGTGTGTGATAGCTGCTTCCTTAGTGACATAACTGAGCCAAAGCTGTGTCAAGTTACATCAGCACCTTTAGAAAAACTGGATTTACTGGCCCTGGTGGGCTACATACTGAAACACATGCAGGTCCCTTTCAGAAGACTATACCACATGTTAGCTGGTAGAAAGCACTGCTGTGTTGTATCTGTTATGTCATTAGGATCCAGTGGGAACATCACTGCACAGAGCAGGGAAAAATAAGGTATTTATAAACTCTTTAGCAGCTGGTACCATGAATCTCAAGCAGAATTCACTCAGGCTGAGAAAGCTCAAATATAACAATAGATTAGACAAAGTTTAACCTAAAGGAATATAAAAACCAAATAAACCAATCTTACTGTCTAGATGGCTCTGAGATTATTGTGCAGGCTGCCTTTTTCAATTCGATTTGTACCACACATTTTTCAGGAGTCTGAAAAATGGTTTGAGATATCTTCTGAATTTATCATTTGCTCCCAAATATTTGTAACTTTCTTTAAATGATAAGCTGTAATTTTGTTGTACCCTATGAATATAAATTCAAGTGAATGGAAATGTGTTGTTTGTCCAGCTACCGTGAACAGGGAGAGCAGTCAATGGACTCTTTCCAGCTCTTGCAGATGATAGATTCTAGTCATTAGTAAGACAGCCCTTCCTGAAGTAGCAACTACTAACTTCAAGTTTATGCTGTTTTTAATTTTCCAAATACTGGTGACATACTTGAGAGAAGACTTTCAAAATATGGTGGAAGCAGATATTTATATTAGGAGGACATAATTTCTTCTACACTTGAACAAGCCACCTGCCAGTGCTGGGTCTGAATTACATGGCCTTGCAATTCTGAGTGAGACATAAATCCTCTAGTAGTCTAGTAAAACACTGATTCTGGTTACTTTTTGAATGCGGGATTGTTTTTTCTGAGCCAAAATATTTAAAACTAATGACATATACCTAAATTGAAAGTAGAAGTACATTTCCCCTTCCTCATTTCATATAGAAGCAGACCTGAGCTGCTACCATGGGGGATGTTTCATGTTGCAACAAAGGAAGCAGATTTCTTCGAGGTATAATCAGAAAGATGAGATTGCACAGTGGCTTCTGGAAGCAGCTCAGATTTCTGGAATCCCTGTCTGTCTCAGAAGCAGAGATCCACAGGACTTTCCCAGGCTGAGACAAAGAGTAGGAGCAGAAGAGGGGTGGAGTCCATTAAACTCTTTGCTGGATCCCACCCACACCTTTCTGATTCTGAATGATTCCCAGGAAGAATCCAACTCCAAAGTGCCCAAGGTTGAGTCTCCAGTCATCTTGTTGGAGCAGTAGTTTGGAGCTAGAATTCAGGCTTAAAGAAAATAAAGGTAGTCATAAACTTTGCACTATCAAGGGTGCCATCTAAAATTTGATTCTGCTTCTAAGACATTTTTACTGTTAAAAAATGTAAAAATTATTTGGTGCTTCTGCAATGAACTCATTCACTTAGCAAATGTTTATTGAAGAGCTTTTAAGTGCCAGGCATGCAAGATAAAATGGTGAGCAAGACAAATATGCCACAGCTTGAAGCCTAGAAGCAAGATAAAGTAGTAAACAGAGCATTAAACACAGTATGCTAACAATGATGACAGGTTAAGGTAAATGGATTAGGGGAGATGTAGAAGACTACTTAACTCAGAATTAGGGAATCAGAGAAGAGACTGTTCCTCCAGAAAGGGCCTGGAGAGGAGTGTGTGCACAAAATGATAGAAGAAGTAGGAGTTGCATGTGGGGTTCAGGCTGGGGAGTGGTGATCAATGAGTCCAGAAAAGTCATGATGGTCCAGATCACCAACATCCTTTGAAGTGGTGCTAAGGGACATGGGTTTTTAAAGTGATTGCTCAAACTTTCATAGCTAGATCAAATTTTCATCAGGTTTTAAACATGATTTTCTTTCTTCCATTGCGTTTTGCATACATAGTGGCTACAGCTACTGGTTTGGCAGGAGAAGTATCTCTGATGTGTACATTTGCTGCATTGCATCTCCATTTCTTTGAGAGCTATGCTATGCAGCAGGCAGTGAGAGGGACTGCATGAGTCCCAGATATTTTTAACTGGAAAGGACCAGTTTCTAGTCTGCCTGCTACCTGACGACGCCTCCTATTGCATGGGATCCGCTGAGCTCTGTTTTGCTTCCTTTGTTGCAATAGCTAACATCCTCCATGGCATCTGCTAGGTTTGCTTCTGTGTGAAATGAGGAAGGGGAACCTTACTTCTACTTTCCATTTAGGTGCATGTCATTAAAAAATATTTAGTTCTGAAAATAAGCCTGCATTAAAAAACTAACCAGAAGACATACAACCTACAGAGATCCACAGCCTCAGGGAGCTGGGACTCAGTACTACCAGGTGGTTTGCTCATGGGTAGGAGAAACTGAGTTCCACCCAAGTCTGTTACAGTCATACTAAAAAAATTGCACCATGTTTTGGTATTTAGAAAATTAAAGATGACTTAAATATTAATTCTGTAGTCCCTAGTTCAAATGCAGGGAATTTTGTCCTGCCAATAGCTAGATAATTTTCACTTCCCGGAACTATCCCTCACTCACTCAGTACTTATGGGGTATCTTCATGAATGAGTGATTTTGGTTAAAGTCTAAGCATAAAGGAGTGATATAAAGTTTAATGAAAAGCAGAAAAACAATTTTTCCTACCTGGTGCCACAGGAATAGCTTGAGGAAATCTGTATATATGTATATGTAAGATAACTAAAATGAACATACTGCTGAATGTATTAGTTATTGAGAAGGAATGGTTAATACTCATATGATTAGATCAATTTTACATGTTTTTATCTGTTAATGTAAACAACCATTTTGAAGGTAACGATACACAATATTGCAACCATCGTCAAGTTTCTATCATCCTGTTTTGTAAACCTATAATGTTAATGTTGTGCGTTTGCTCTACTTGTTTGTTTGTCTCTTTTCCTTTTTGTCTTTCTTATATATGTCTTTTTTTCTCTTAAATTAAAAAAAAAAGAATAGCTTGAAGGGTCCTGTATTGAGGGGCAAGTTTGGAAGGACAGGGACAGCTGGTGTTGGCCAGAGGATGGGCGCCTGCCCCAGAAGGCTACCCTTTGCCTGCTGGAATCCTATGTGGATCCCCAGCCTGGTGTGGCCAACAAAATGTAGATTACATTTATTGTGCAAAACAATAGCTTTTTAATAATTTAAATTTAGTGCCAAGTTTTAGGATAAGTTCTCTTAGTATACTTTCTCTAAGTCATCAGTGAGATTCTTGTTCGAATTCTTCTTTTTTCCTAAGAGAGGGTCTCACTAAGATGCCCAGGTTGGTGTCAAACTCTGGATTCTCCTGCCTCATCCTCTCAAGTGTGTATCTTGGATAATAGACATGCATCACCATTCTAAGCTTAGTCTGAGTTCTCATGTACTCTTAGTCAAAGCAAATTCAATAACCACCATGGTATGATCTGGTCCCCAGAGCTGCCACATCGTGGGATACTTCTCCTGGTTTGTTACTATGGCGATCACTTTACATAACCTAGTGTCTCCAAATTATAGGGCTGTGGACTTGAATCCAATCTCCACCTTTCACTAACACTATAATAGTTCTGAAAGCTTAGATTAGCAACTACCTGTTAAAGTGGTTGAAGCGTGAATACACTATAGTGATGTTTTACTTAGCACTATGGATATATTCTAAGAAATTTGTTCTTGGGGGATGTCATCAGGGTGTAAGCGTCACAGAGTTCACAGACCACATAGAATAAGGTTCTTACACAAACTTACATGGCACATAGCTAGGCTACATGGTACAAACCTGTATGGCAGGTTACTGTACTGAATACTGTAGCAATCTTGTAAGCAGCACAGTGATATTTGTGTATCTAAACTAAAAAAAATACAGTGAGAATATGATATACAGGATAAAATTGGCATGTGTATATAGGGCCCTTATCATAAATAGAGTTTGCAGGACTGGAAGTTGCTCTGGCTGAGCCAATGAGCCCATGGGGAGGGCAGCCCTGGGATGTGACCGCACAGTAGACTTCAAAGTCCTCTACGCTTAGGCTACCCTAAGTTTACTGAAAAAGTTGCCTTTTTTGCAGTAATAACCTTAGCTTAGTGTCACTTTTTACTTTGCGAACCTTTACTGATTTAAAAATTATTTCAAAAGAAGAAAGAGAAAAGAAAAAAAAGATGTAAATTTGTATATATACACTCTTGGAATGAAACAGTTAATATTCATAGGATTAGATCAACTTTGCATGTCTATCTGGTAATCAGAGCAAGTCTTTTGAAGAGAACTATGTAAGATAACAACCTTTGTTATGTTTCTACCACCTTGTTTTGAAAGTCTGTATTGTTATTATTTGGGTTTTCTGTTATTGTTATTTCTCTTTTCTTTCTTGTTTTTCTTGTACTTTTTTTGTTTTTGCTTTTTCCTCTAATACAGAAAGGATAGATGTACATTTATAGGATTATACATGTCTAGAATTTCTCCTAAAGAGTTTACAAGAGTCGATTTTATTATGTGTGATGATATGAACAGCTATTTGGAAGAAAATGAAGCAGTATGGTAGCCATTGCTGATTTCCTATCATCTTGTTCTGAAGTTCTGCAATGTTTTTATTCTTTGTTTTGATTGATTTTAGTCTGTTTTCTATTATTTGAATTCAGTATGTGTGAAGGTATAGACAGCTATTTTGAACAGAACAAGAGACATTATGGTAGCTATTGTTGATTTCCTATTGTCTGGTTTTGAAGGCCCATAATGCTTTCATTCTTTTGTTTTGATTGGTTTTATACTATTCTGTTTTGTTTGAATTTATGGTGTGTGAAGGTATGGATAACTATTTTGAAGAAAACAAGAGACATTATGGTAGCCACTGTTGATTTCCTGTTGTCTTGTTTTGAAGGCCTATGTTGCTTGCATTTTTCTCTTCTGATCTGCTTTGTTCTGTTCTGTTCTGCTTTGTTTTGTTTTATTCTCTTTAAAATAAAAAAATAAAAAATATATAAAAACAACTGCTGTGTAGTTTGTATCATTCTGTTCTGATCTGCTTTGCTGTTTTGTTTTGCTTTGTTTTGTTTTATTATCTTTTAAAAAATGCTCATGCATATTACAAGAGCAAAAAAAATAATTTCAACTTGAGTAATGTTTATCTTAAAACACAAACATATTGTATGGCTATACAAAACTTCTTTATATCCTTCTTCTATATATTTTTTTCTATTTTAAAAGCTTTTTTTTTCTTTTAAATTTCTTTTTTGAAAAACTAAGGCACAGGGATTAGGAGTATAGTTCAGTGGTACAACATGAGCTTAGTATGCTTGAGGCCCTGGGTTACATCCCCAGCACCCACAAATCCCTGCAAAACTAAGATACCAGCACACACATTAGTCCAGGCCTACATAAGGTTATGATCATCATATCTGTCTCCTGCCTCCACATCTTGTAACACTGGAAGGTCTTCAGAGACAATGACATGCATGGAGTTGCACCTCCCAGGATAACAAGGGCTTCTTATGGAATCTTCCTGAAGATCTGCTGAGGCTGTTTTACAGCTAACTTATTTTTTAAATATAAATAGAAGGAGCGTATTAGTAAAAATAACAAAGAATATTGTGTAGTAAATACAAACAGAGTTTATTATAATTATTAAGTATTATGTACTGAACATATCCAACACCCACATCTTACAGTAGAAGAGGTTAAATTTGACTCACATTTTAAGGGAAATGAGTTGATGGTCAGCTGGCTCCAAGGAAGAAACAGGGGTGGGAGGGCATGATGGTGCAAAACTGCTTAATTCACTCATGGCAGCTGGGAAGCAGAGAGAAGACCAAGCCAGGGAGGAATGGGAGAGGAACCACACAAACCCCCAAAGCCACACCTCCAAAACCCTTTTAGCCACACCTGGAAGTGTGCTCCACTGTATTTGCCTGTCCCAAAGCCAATAAGCTAACATCCCATTGTAACTGCCAAAACACCCCGCTTCCTACTCCCCTTGAATTCTCATGTAGCCATGTCGACTGTCGAGAAACCCTACCTGTCTTATGAAATTGTTGTTGACATCTGAGGGAAATGGCTGTAAGTGTCACTCAGGGTATTTCCACATTTTTGAGCGAGAAGTACAAAGAAATATCACATACCAGAGAAGCATAGTCATTCTATCATGGCTAGCTGGGTATTTACAAGTCGTGTTGTGGTTTCTTTTCTGTTTTCTGACATAGCAAGTGTTCCGAGCCTCTCTGTCAGTCAGTCTGTCTGTCTCTCTATGTAAAATGCATAACAATAAAAAAAATAAGATTTAGCTTATGTGCTTTTGTAGCCTGCAGAATATGTTACCTCTTTCATTCTAGCTATTTTTCATGTTCTTCCCAGAACCTTACTAAGTATACTGTGAAATGATATACTGTTCTTTTTTTTTTGAACCAAGGATCTAACTCATGACCTCCCACTTAGCAGGCAAGTGCTTGAGCCACTGAGCTAAATCCCTGGCCCCTCTAATATACGTTTTTAGCAGTGCTTTTAAAATCTTGAGTCTAGAGACTTGATATCCTATCCCTAAAGGTGTAATACCTCCTGATGATAAAATTCCACTCTAGATGTCTATATTAATTCATTATTTAAAAAATTTTATCACTGATCTTTATCATTCAGCTGCAATGTTTGTATTAAGTTTTTGGATAAATGTCTTCTATCATTCTCTTCTATTTATTTTTTAAATCAAACAATATGGCAATAATTCTGTGATGTTTATCCAACTTAAGATATTTTTACTTCTTTCTTTTTAAGCATTACAATTTTCTTTTAAAAAAGAAAAATCATTAGGCATCATGATATTATTTGCCGCAGTAAATATAGAACACGATTTTTTTTTGAGTTATCTTTGTCAGTTATTCAACATTTGGATTGGGTCACAGAAGAAAATTGTCAGCAGAAGATGACATAGCTGAGCATCTTTCTATTCCATTCTATTCCATCCTCTCATCAAATTTTACTCCTTGGCAGCACTTGCCAGCAGGAACATCCAGGAGAGAGGCTGCTCACCCTTGCATATCACCACCGTCCTGGCAGATGGTGGGTGGTCAGTGAATATTTGTTGAATGAGAAACCGGGGGTCAACAGGTTTATAGGAAGATGATGCCTTGACTGGAGGCAATTTTATTTTACCCCACATTTCCCTTTCTGATTGTTTTCTTTTGGAATTGATCTAAACTTACTTCTGTATATTGTCGTGGTGCTTCCTGTTCTTTCTACCCTAGTTTAGCTCAAATTTGGGGCTTGGGCCATAACTAGTAACACACTGACTTAATATAACTGCCACATACACTAGAAAATACATATCATCCTGTAGAGCTTATTTCTTCTCTGTAATAGTGACAACTACAATAATAACAACTATAATTGCCCCTTGACATGTGTTGGCAATTTGTAACAAGAACTCCTATGGATATCAAATATCTGTGGCTGCTCAGTACTTTTTTTGGTACTGGGAATCCAACTCAGGACCTTTCACTTGTCAGGTAGATGCTTATGCCACTGAGCTATAGCCCCAGCTCCTCAATACTTTTATATATAATGGCAGAGTATTTATGTGTAATCTGGGGACATATCTTAAATCATCTCAAGATTACTTATAATATCTAATACAATGTAAGTGCAGTGAAAGTAGTTGGTATACTATCTTGTTTAGGAAATAATAATGAGAAAAGTTATCTGTGCAGATTCGATTTGTTGCAAATATTTTGGATCCACACTTAACTGAATTCCTGAGTGGAGAACTCAGGGAATTGAGAGCTAACTAAAATTTATTAAGAAAACTACAATGAAGTCAATTTATGGACACTAGTTGCTTAGTAAGCATAAAATTTGTCTTAGTTACTTTTTTCTCATTGTTGAGACAAAACGCCTGATGCCCCAAATTAGGGAAGGAAAGGTTTATTTCTTTTTTTTTTTTTTCCTGCAGCACCGGGGATCAAACTCGCAGCCTCGCGCCTGCCAGACAGGTGCTTACGCTACTGAGCCAAACTCCTGGCCCTGGTTTTTTGAGGCAGGGTCGCACTATGTAGCTCAGGCCAGCCTTGCGCTCGCATTGTAGCCCAAGTGGGCCTCGAACTCACAAGGCTCCTCCTACCTTAGCCTCCCAAGTGCTTACCTCAGCCTCCTGAGTGCTAGGTTTATTTCTTATAGTTCTTACAGGTTTCAGTCCATACTCAGGTGGCTCTAAGGCAGCATGATGTGGCGGGAAGGGGGCAGCTGTTCATGGCAGCAGCAGAACAGCAGGGTGCAAACAGGAAAGAGAGAGAGAGACACACGCCTTCTTCCTGCCCTTACACTGTATGTCAGCACCACCCTGGTGGGTGCAGCACTCATACCACCAATCCCAGTGCCAGATAACAAACCAATCACTAATGCTAGACTCAGCCACATCCATGATTACATGAGGCTTAAGTGGGGACCATCTGACCACACTATAACAAAATCCAAACAATAATTAGTCAATATAAGTATTTAGAAATGATGGGCTACATAGTTATTATGTTCTCTTATGCATCACGAATTCAAAACTTTCATTTTGGTAATAACCAACTCTAATATCACTACCTTTTCTTTACATTCATAAATGACCTCTTCACCTTACATGGTATTCTTCTTATTTCCTGTCTATAAACTGCTCTATTTCCCCCAGAGCTCCTTCTCCCTCCCTTTAGTTGCCAGGAGAACTTCTGGAGGTTATTTACAATTCTCTTACTAGATCCCATGCCCTTGGATGTGCAACTCATTTGGCAGACCTCCTCCTCTTAATTTTTTCTCTCTAAATTTCCATACTGAAAGGCAATATAAAAAGCTTGAAGCTACCTCACCCCCTGCTTTGGGTTAAATGCCTTCTTTTCTTTTCTGTTATTTTCTTTTCTCCCTCTTTTTCCTCTCTCCTTTCCTTTTTCCTTTTTTTGGGGGATACTGAGGATTGAATCCAGTGCTTCACATATGCTAGCCAAGTGTCCTAGCACTGACTTAGATCCTCAGCCCTTTCATTTTTAAGACAAGGTCTTGCTAAGTTGCCTACGTTGGCTTTTATTTCCTGCCTCAGGCTTCAAAGTAGCTGGGATTACAGGTGTATACTACTGTTTTCTTGGCCATAGCTAGACTTTAAGGTCAGGCATAGTCCATTTGTATTGCTATAACAAAACACACCTAGAGCGGGTAATTTATAAACAACAGAAATGTATTTCTCACAGTTCTGGAGGCTGAGGAGTCCCAGATCAGGTCAGGATCCTGTGCAAGGTGAGATGGCACAGAGAACCTAGCTACCTCTATTGATCTTTCTTCCAAGGATTCTAATTCCATTCCCAGGGGGAAACCTTATTCTTAGTTACCTCCTGGAGTCCCACACCTCTTGTCAATATCACATTGAGTCTCAAGTTCCAACACCTAAATTTGGGGGAAAATGAACATTATAATCAGAGGACTGGCCCTGACCTTCCACTCACTGACTCCTGAACCTGTGATCTGTTTTCAGCCCATACCACTTGCCCCACAATAGCTCTTGGCAAGGAAACTCCAATCTCCTTGCTGACAATGCGAAGTGATATGATGGCCTACTTGCTCCTTGAGCACCTCTCCTTGGTTCTTCACTTTTCATCTCCACGTGTTTTCTTTCTAGCTCTTTGCAACTATTCCTATATGACATTTCTTGGATTCTCCCTTTCTGTTCTCATTTTATGTACGCTTGGAGTCAATACTGGTGGTTGCTATGGTCTGAAAATGTGGGTGTCCTCCAAAATTTGGAAACCAACACCCAATTTGATGGGACTAATGGTGGTGTCTTTGGGGACATGATTAAGTCATGAGGGCTTCATTTGCATGAATGAGATTAGTAACCCTATGTATCAGGTTGAAAGGCATTCCCTAGTCCCTCCCATCCTTCCTCATGTGAGAACCCAGCATTTGTTTCTTCTACTATGTTAGGATGTAGCAAGAAGTCTCAGTCAAAGAGGAATGTGCTCTTACCAGGGAGTTGATTTTGGTACTCACTTGGTCTTGGACTTCCCAGTCTCCAGAACTGTGAACAATAAGCACTGTTGTTTATAAGTTAACCAGTCTAAGTTGGTTTCTTATAGCAGCCCAAATGAACTAAGTGATTTTTAGAATTCTGTTCTTTGCCTATTCTATGGCTTTCACTGTGAGATGGTGTTTTCTCCCTTGGGATCATTTATTATTTTTCTATTGGAGGCAAACCTGGTAAGCAGCATTTTCCCTCTTAGCTCCTGACCTGAGGGTAAAAGCACTTACACTTGGGTGTGCCAAAGACAAGTAACATCCACAATCCTAAAACTGAACTTGTTCCCTGTCTGCCTTCTCTTAGTCTTGCTCTCACTCTGGTCATGCTGGGCCCGATGAATGGTATTACCACCACTCAATGCACTTGTGTACTCTTGTATGCTCAGATCAATAAATAAACAGGTTCCAACCAGCCTGTCACCAAAAGTTCTCCCTAATGTTTTCCAAGCCCACAGTCAAGGCCTACAGTCATGGCCCCATTTACGATCTATCTTCTCTCTCCTGGATTCTTTCAGCAGCCTTCAGACATGTCTTCTTTCCATCTAGTCTTGTCCTTTCAGTCTCTTTTCTCACTTTAATAGAATAATCCCTGCCCCACTGATCACTTGAAAGCACCGATTTTTAGACATCACTATTTTAAGCAAAACTCTGCAGTACCCACCCTGGCACTGAGGTAAAGTCCAAAGTACTCAACCCAGCATAATTTACAACGACCTTCATGATGTGACCTTGACCACTTTTCTAGCTTTATTCCCCAATTTCTCTTGCAATCAGGCAAGACTAATTTGCCTTGCAGATTAGATGCTTTATTCTGCTAGAAGCTTTATTCCTCTGACACTGTTGTTGGAAATCAGCCCTGAGCTCTCATCCATTTTCAGAATTGCCTGTGTCCAGTGACTGACCCGAAGGGAGTTTAAAAGACCTGGTCACATCATCTTAACTCACAAGCCCTCTGCAGAGCCAATATCAGAGCTCCTGGAGAGGTTGCCTGAGGCACTGATGAAATGCATCCCAGTTCATTTCTTCTCCAACTCAATCTTGCTTCCTTCCCTTCTCTCCTATATCACCTAGAAAAGAGTGTGCGGCCAACCAGTCAAAAGAGTGAACCTACTTCCTAGAGGACTGAATTTACAATAGTTCTCTGGTTTGCATTCTTGGTTCTGGCCAAACTAATTATTTTTGAGTTTCTAAAATGTTTATGTTGCTCTCTTTCACCTTTGGGCCTATTCCAGGAACATGAGATAGAAGAAACTCTTCTTTCATTTTGCCATTATTTTTAAAAAGTTCCCCTTTTTGTGTATTATCACAGTAAACTGTCATTATCTCATTGCAACACATATTACTCAGCACTGTAGCATCCCTAGCTTGTAAACTCTGTAAACTTCTATATCCTAGTGCCACGCACATAACAGATTGTCAGTGAACAGCTGCTAGATTCATCCATTCATTCATTAATTCATTCGTTCGTATGTTAATAGGTTAGTTTTGCCAGACATTCCAAAACTTAATTGTCAAGACAACCAAAATTGATCTTAATGACCTTTCTTAGATGGGCTTCTCTCAAATTTCGGTCTTGCTGTTTTCTATGAGGTCATGATCGTACATCCTTCAGATAAATTTGTTCTTCAAAGATCTCATATAGTTAGTATTGACTATAGTTTTGTCAGCTTGGATAGAGTTGCTCTCCTCAAAGTGATTTAGGTAGATGGCTTTTGGTTTTATTTGCTTTTATCCATCAATTTTTCCTAAGTTTTTGTGGAGGTTGGAATCTCCCCTCTGTAGTTCAGGTGGCTGGCTGCCAATAACAACATAGCCTTGTAGTGGAGGTCACAATATCAGCATTTTTCTCTTTTGGTTTAATGCTCTTTTTCTGCTGTGCAGCAAGACCAGCACATTTTCTAATTGTTGGTTGCAACTGATTTGCTTTTTAGCAGATCGTTGCTTATAGTTAGGAAGATACACTAATTTTGGGAAAAGATGACACTTTAATGTGGAAATAATAATAAGGTATCAAAAGTAGATTCAGGAAGTCTCTTCTCAAAATTACTTAAATGTGACAAATAGCATTTCATTAATATCTGAAAGATGACCAAAGAGTTCACAAAATACTTGCTCAACGCCACTCACAGCTCAGTGATGTACTGTGCTCTGGCTTCGGTGCTTGCCACTGTGCACTGGGCTCTCGGGGAGGCACCCCATTGCCCAATCCCAGGGACATTTCTCAGCCCTTCCTGCTTCTAACCTTACTGATGCACACTTCCCATTTTAAGTATCCATCTCCATTCTGTCCCTTTTCCCTTTCATCCTCTTGCTATACCTCCTGAAATCTTTTTCCTCTTTCACCCCTTACATTCTGGGGTCCCCTCTCTTCCTTCCTCAGTATGCAGGATGATTCCATCAATATCCTTTTGCGCTGCCAACACATAGAGCAGAGCTTGCACATGTCAGTTCCACAAGTGGTGTTGGCCTAACAACTAACTGCACTGTAAATATGCTGGAAGAGCTGTGTGTGTGTGTGTGTGTGTGTGTGTGTGTGCTGCTATGGATTGAACATTGAGCCTCATCCTAAACTAGTGCTCTACCACTGAGGTACACTCTTGATCCAAGAGCTTGTTTTATATTGCAAATTTGTCTTACTAATCTAAAAAGTACTCTAAACAAATGGAAACTTAAATACTCTAGAAAAAGTACGCTTCTAATAATAGGCTTAATTAAAATTATTCATTTAAGATAGTAGAAGATGCATCCAAATTTTCCTGAATCTCTAATACCAGCGACAAAAGATTATATATATGTGTGACTTCATTTGGAAAGTAAGCATGTATGTGCCTTTATTTAAAACTATCCTTGGTAGGGTTATGAAACCATGTTCTAAAGATATCATTTAATTATTGACTTGTAAAAAACAATGTTTCTTCTAAAAAGAAACTTTGCATTACTTGTTGCCAATAACATGTCATCATTATATTATTCTTAATATTATCTTACCATTAGAGATTAAATACCATCACTAATAATTTTATTTAGTTTAATCCAAGAAATAATTCTTGATCACCTGTAAAATGCTCTAAACATTAAAACAATGACCAAAATATTTTGGGTGTAATGGACATTGGGTTGGTCTCAGCACTACTCTATTTCTCTACAGTACTCAGTATTCACATGGCTTTAAACATTTTAAAAACTAGAATTTAATATTGATATGTAATTTCTGGAGACTGCTTTCCCAAGGAAACCAAGTGTGAAGACTGCAAACAGTCTGCTGTTCCAATCTCAGAGTAACTCATATTGGACTTTAATGAGAGATTATTTCAGCTGATATGAAAAGAATATCATACTTCAAGTGTAGTTGAAATTTTTATCTCTTGTTCTGAAACCAGAAAAAAAAAGTTATCTTCAGTTTATATAAGGCATGGATGAAAAAAGGTAGGTGTAAGTTCAGTGACTAGATAGCTCTTGTCGGGTTTATTGAAATTCACCTAAGGAAAACAAGAGATGGAAAAAAAGTGTACTTGAAGTCTGAGAACCCTGGGTCACGTGGTCCTGTTTAGCTTCTTAGTGAAGACTTTGCAGAGATTATTTTATTCTTTGATCTCTATGTCCAGGCATTCATTTACTCATGCAAGTAGCTGTTCATAAAATCTCTCCTCCATGCTGAGGACTGTCACGAAGAATGGGTGAGAACAAGACTTAAACGGCCTGCCTGGAATTTTCAGTCATCAGTGCATTACCTCTGAGAATCAGGGGATATAACCTGGGTTATTATTTGTGGGCTATGCAGACTTTTGAATTACACCCTATCTCCAGTAGGTCCACTAAAATTCAATTTGAATTTTTCTGGGTTTTTTGAGTCACATAAAATGCCTTGCCTTATATTCACTAGTATGGTACATGGTTGAAGTAGTTTTCTTCAAATAAATTTTCTACTAATAAAGATAGTATCTTATAATTTTCTTCTCCCCCTTTCCCTCCTCCTCCTTTCTTCTTTCTTCTTCTTCTTCTTCTTCTCTTTTTATCCTCCTCCTGCTCTTCTACCTTCTTATTGTACTGGAATCCAATTTAAGGCCTGGCACATGTGAGGCAAATACTCCATCAGTGAGCTATACATCCAATCCTATTTTACTTTTTATTATCACATATTACAGCTTTGTTGTGGAAAACATAAAAATATAAGAAAGTATAAATATCCTACAGATCATTCCTAATTCTATCAACCAACAAAGGACACTATGTGGGCATCTTATATATTTTCAGGAGTTTTATTAGTATACGCTTTTTTTTTTTTGCTTTGGATCAAATTCTGGAATCTTATTATACTTTTTTCTTATATATTATGAACAATTTATTACTGCTTCATGACAAATTCCCTCACAAATTTCAAATTGTGAGCTATTTCAAATCATAATTTGTTATTTATTATTTTGAGAACTAGTGAAGTTGAATATGTATTTGATTATTTTAATAAGAGGTATCTTAGAAATACAGAATAGTCATAGTATAATGAATTCCCAGAAACAAACTTAAGGAAAAATATCATGGATGCAAATCTAGCCTCCAATGAATTCTTTCCAGATGCATTTCTGCTTTTCTCTCATGAGGTAACTACTGACTAGAATTTGGTAGGTATTATTCCCAGGCATAATTTTATTTATTTATTTATTTATTTCCTGAGACAGGGTCTTGCTGTGTAGTTCATGCTGTCCTAGAACTCACTACATAACCCAGGTAGGCCTCAATCTTATGGCAATCCTCCTGCCTCTGCCAAGTTTTGTATTTTTACTACATACTTATACATTCCTAAAGTATACAGAATCTTACATATTTTGAAGTAATAAAATGTTGATACTGTGATATAAGCATCTTGTAGTAACTTTTTAAAAGCTCAGAATTACATTTTTACTTAGTCATTTGGTACACAGAACTCTAGTCTAATAATTTTCATATATTAATACAAGTTCATTTTATGAATATATGCAACCTAATGGTTGATGAATATTCAAATGTTTGCATTTTTACTACAAGCACAATACAATGTATTAATGTTCTTTTATATACGTCCTTATGGGCATAAACATTTCTCCAAGTAATACCCTTTGACTGAAAGTGCAGGGTCTTTGTGTAGATACATTTCAGCTTTACTAGATATTGCCATATTGCTCTCCAAAGTGATTTTTACGATTTATACTCTCACCAGTTCAGTACAAATAGTATTCTGGTTGCTTTACGTCTTGGACAATAATTGGTATATTCAAACTAAATTTTGGTTTAATTTGAGGAGTATGAAATGGTACCTTATCTGGGCTTTAATGTATCTTTCCTTGATTAGTAGTGAGGTTGATCATCTTTAAAAGTTTTACTACGTTCTGCTCACTTTAGCAGCACATATACTAAAAGTTTTACTAGGTTTATTGGCATTTCCTCTTATGTGATCTGTTTTTTATATCTTTTGCATATTTGGAAACTGCTCTTTGCCCTTATGATTTATAATAGTTCTTTTTATATTGTCCTATGAAGGTGTCACTGATGTGTATGTATACAATTTTTATATAAAGATGCACATATTTTTCTTATTGTTCACTCATGGTCAGTTTTCTATTCGAAAGCTTAACCCTGTTGTGTCTCATGGCACATATGTGGAGGACTGCCCTAGGAATTTATAAAAACTTTAAAATTAAGGCTAATTGATGTATTGCAACACCCTGCATTCTTTGACTGCAAAACCTTAAATATCAGGAAGTCACATATATCAATATATCAATCATCTGTGCCTTTTGTTTCCTCAAACAAGATTAAGTAACTATTAGGTTATATTTTCTCCCTAAAGTTATTTTTAGTTAACTTTATAATCCTTCTGGAGTTTGTTTTGGTATTTGCTGTAATTACTGTCAGTTTTGTTTCTTTTCTTCCCAGGAAGCTAACCAAATGTTTTGGCACCATTTTATTCTCCACCAAACACTGCCTCAATCTTGAAAGTGTTCCTGTAGCCTTCTTTTTCTGTTTTGTTAAGTCTCAGGAGAGCTGGTAAGATGGGACTTGGCTGCATCAATTAAACACAAAGTACTCCCAGGGTATTTTGCCCTACTAGTATAGTAATTCATGGGTGAATATTCCCAACAGAAAATTCATATCACACCACTGCCCACTCAAAGTCTAGTCAATGTCAGATAATAAGTAGGTAGTAGATACATGAATACACTGAGGGAATGGATTTCATCGTTTTGCTGTCTTTGGAAGGAAGGTAGGTTTCAGTGACTTCCCAGGTAGCAGCTCAGTGGACTGGCAAGGAAGAAACAGTGCAGCACAGGAAGAAGAGCATGGGGAGGAGAGTGCCTGGGGCTGTCTGAGGCGCTTGTTTTGGAGGCAGA
>RJWM01036860.1:0-17892 GCA_004363535.1 Dasyprocta punctata
GGATCATTAGGCAGGTCCTTAGTAGCACCTGAAGCTTCCATAAATGGAGGGAATACTCTGGGAAGATCTTCAGCACACCTCGCGAGGCATGTGTTTGGGGACGCTGGGTGGGGGCCTACCAGGTTTCGAGTGAGGTGCTGAGCCTGTGCCACTAGGTAGAGATTGCTGTGCAGGCCTTCAGCACATGCCACTCATCATGTGGATGTTGCCTGGGTCCTTGGAGCAGCTGGGCAGTTCCCAGCCAGGACCCAAGCCACTTCCCAAAGGTCCCTGGATGTTTGGGGATGCTGGGCAGGGCCCTACCAGGTTGTGAGCAAGGTGCTGAGCCCAGCCTGCTAGCTAGAGATTGCCATGCAGGCCTTCAGCATGCACCACTCAGCGCACAGACATTGCCTGGGTCCTCGATGTTTTTAATTCTTTTGGGAAGATACTCAGAAGAGGAATACCTGGGTCAAATGGAACCTCTAATCCTAGTTTTTTAAGGAATCTCTTCACTGATTTCCAGAGTGGTTGCACCAGTCTACACTCATGTCAATAGTAAGAAGTGTACCTTTTCCACCACATCCCCTTCAGCATTTGGTATTGGTTTACTTCTTGATGATAGTCATTCTTTCTGGGGTGAGATGGAATCTAAGTGTCATTTTAATTTGCATCTCCCAAATGATCAATAATGTTGAAAATTCTTTCATATACTTATTTATTGTTCGTATGTCTTCATCTGAGAAGTGTGTATCTCAGTTGCCCATATGTGGATTGGGTCTTTGAATTTGGGGGGGATCTGATTTTTTTTCCAATTCTTTATATGTTCTAAATAGAAGTCCTTTCTTTGAGGGAAAGTTGACTAAAATTTTTTCCTACTCTGTAGGGTTTCTTTTCATTTTTGGGGGTTTCTTTTGATGTGCAAAACCTTTTTAATAAGGTGAGATTCCATTTGTTTATTTTTGTTGTGTTTTCCATGTGGTCTGGGATTTGTGTATGAAGTGCCTGCATACACCTTCAAAATTATTACTTATTTTCTCTTCCAGTAGATTTAGTGTTTCTGTTATAATATTTAGATCTTTGATCCATTTTGACTTTTGTTTAGTGCATGGTGATAAACATGTGTCTAGTTGTAGTCTTTGGCATGTGGAGAGCCAGTTTTTCCAGCACTATTTATTAAAGAAGTTATCTTCCTTTGAACATGTTTTGCTCCTTTGTCAAAGATAAGGTGATTAGGGCTGGGAGTTTGGCTCAGTTGCTTAAGTACCTGTGTGGCAGTCATGAGGTTGTGAGTTTGATCGCCAGTACCAGAAAGAAGGAAAAAAAGATAAGATGACTAAGTGTGTTTGTAGTTGTGTCTACATCTTTTAATCTGTTCCATTAATCTGTTTTTTTTTTTTGTCAGTACCATGCTGATTTTATTACAGTAACTTTGCAGTACAATTTCATGTTAGGGATTGTGATGCCTCCTGCCTTACCTTTGTTGCTCAGGATTGCCTTTGTTATTCTAGGTCTCTTCCAGTTCCAAATAGATTTTAGGAATGTTTTCTCTAGATCTGTGGGGTGTGCTAATGGTATTTTGATCAGGATTGCATTAAATGTGTATAATAGTTTTGGGAGCCTGATCATTTTTACAATGTTGGTTCTTCCTATGCATGAGCAAGGGATATCTTTCCATTTTCTGATATCATTTTCAATCTCTTTTTTCAGAGTGCTGTAATTTTCAGTGGATAGATCTTTTATTTCCTTTGTTAGATTGTTCCCTTAGCATTTCATTATTTTGGATACTATTGTGAAGGCTATGGTTTACCGAATTTCTCTCTCAGTGAGTTTGCTGTTTGTGTACAGGAATGTTACTGATTTTTGAGCATTGACTTTGTATCCAGCTATGCTACCGAATTTGGTTATTAAATCTAGAAATTTTTTAGTGGAGTTTTTGCGCTCTTCTATGTAGAGTATCATGTCATTTACAAATAATGATAGTTTAACTGCTTCCTTCCCTCTCTTTATTCCTTTTATTTCCTTCTCTTGCCTAATTACTCTGGATAATGTTTCAAGAACTCTACTGAAGAAGAGTGGTGATGGTGGACATCCTTGCCTTGTTCCTGATTTTAGAGTGAAAGCTTTCAGCTTTTGTCCATTTAGTATGATGTTAGCTGTTGTTTTGTCATAGATGGCTTTTATCAGATTGAAGTAAAGATCATCTATTCTAATTTTCTGTGTGGTTTTTATAATGAATGGGTCTCAAACTTTGTCAGATGATTTTTCTGCATCTATTGAAAGAATCATGTGATTTTTGTGTTTGTCTCTGTTAATATGGTGTGTTACATTTATTGATTTGTGTATACTGAACCAGCCTTGCATCCCTGGGATGAATCCTACTTGATCATGGTGTGTACTCTTCTTGACGATTTGCTGCATTCTGTTTACCAGTATCTTTTGAAGAATTTTTGCATCTATCTTCATTAGGGATATTGGTCAGCAGTTTTCTTTTCTGATTGGGTCCTTCTCTGGTTTAGGTATCAGAATAATTCTTGCTTCCAGGAATGATTTTGGAAGTATTGCTTCCCTTTCAATTTCATTAGAGTTTCAGTATTAGCTGCATTAGGTCTTCTCTAAATTTCTTGTGGAATTCAACAGTGAATCTACCTGGGCCTGGGCTTTTCTTTGTTGGTAGGTTTTTAATTATAGTTTCAATTTCGTTGACTGATACTGGGTTATTTAGAATATTTGTATCTTCTTGATTCAATTTTGGTAATTAATATGTGTCCAGGAATCTGTCCATTTCTTCTGTGTTTTCCATCTTATTAGAGTACAAGTTCTTGAAGTAAGTATTGACGATCTTCTGGATTTCCACTAAATCCATTGTGATTTCACCCTTTTCATTCCTAATTGATTGAATGTGAGTCTTTTTCTTCCTCCTTTTGAAAAGGTTGCTTAGAGGTTTCCTTCCTCCTTTTGATAAGGTTGCCTAGAGGTTTACTTAATCTTTCAAGAACCAACTCCTTGATTCATTGGTTCTTTGTGTTATTTTCTTAATCTCGATTGCATTAATTTATGCTCTGATTTTTATAATTTCTTCTCTCATACAAGCTTTGGGTTTGATTTATTCTTCCTTTTCTAGGAGTTTGAGGTTCAGCATCAAGTTGCTTATTTGAGGTTGTTCTATTTTCCTGATGTGAGCGTTTACCACTGTAAATTTCCCTTGTGAGACTGCTTTCACTGTATTCCATAAATTCTAGTATGCTGTATTGGCATTTTCATCTAGTTGTAGATGCTGTTCAATTTCTTCTTTAATTATCCCTGTGACCCATTGGTTGTTCAGGAGGTTGTTGTTTAATTTCCATGTGTTTATTTAGTTTTTGTGGTTTCTTTTGCCATTGATTTTCAATTTCATTGTACTATGGTCAGATAATATGCATGAGATATTTTCAATTCCTTTTACTTGTTCTGTGGGCTAATATGTTTCATGCGCAGCTGAGAAGAACGTGTATTCTGATGTGGTGTGGAATACCCTATAGACATCTACTAAGTCCATTTGTTCACAGGTTTGTTTTAATTCTGGTATTTCTTTGTTGATTTTTTTTTTTTTTTGGTCTGTTCCTTCTATGTAGTTGTGAGAGTGGGGTATTAACTTCTCCCATTATAATTTTGTTAGTGCTTATTTGATTTTTCATGTCCATTAATATTTGTTGCCCCTGAGATTGGTGCACATATATTTATGATTGCTATTTCTTCTTCTTGGAGTCTTCCCTTAACAAGTATGCTGTGTCCCTCTTTCTCTCTTTTGATCAGTCCTAGTTTGAAGTTCACATTTTCTGCAAACAGAATAGATACCCCTGCTTTTTTCTGGGATTCTGTCACATGGAGTATTGTTTTCTATCCTTTGACTTTCAGTCTATGAGTTTCTTTTTGTGTTAAATGTATTTCTTGAATGTAGCACATTGTTGGGCATTTGTGGTTTCCATCACTTTCCTAAACTCTTCTATTCTTTTATCTGTGTCTAATATCTTCTATTTTAAGCATCATTTTTTTGTACCTGAGAGATTATTTTATCTATAGCCTTTTCCACTTATTTTTAAACTTCTGTTACTATCATTTCAGAAGTTTTCAGGGCTTGACTTCCAATTTCCTCTATCTCATTGTGCTCCACGCTTATCCAGGGTAGGTTGGAGGACAGGTGTTGCATTTTGCTTCTGTGTCTTGTAATTTTTTAGTTTCTCTTTTTTGTTTTATTTTGTTCTCTGTGTTGATACTTGGTGATTTCATGTGATAGATAGCTTTATGACTAGTATTAAGGCTTCCCTAGGAGATGTCCATTCTTCAGGGATGTCTTTTAGATGTAGGCCCCAAGGACCTACCTTCCCAATTTGTAAACGTTGTAAAGTTATTGTTTGGCTCAAAACCCAGTCCTTTGGTACTGGACTGCGGTGATGCTTGTGAGCCCATACAATCAGAGTGTTATCGTACAAGGTAGAAAAACATTATAACATGCATCACATCCTGGCTAAAGTAGTACAGTTAGTCATAGCAGTACTTTCAAGTACAGCTTAGCTACTGACAAACTATGGTAACTATTAACCTGATACCTTTAACCACAGGAGCAAATTCTAAAGTTGTATAACAAAATCAAACATATACAATGTACTTGTAAGCAGTGGTTTTCCCCCTAGTGGAGGGATTTTACCCTGTTGTCAGGGGTGTGGGGGTTAAGATGGGTAGCAGACAAGACAAAGTGATGAATGAGGTCAAATATAGTAGAATCAAGGCTGGAGGCCAAAGGATGATCACCGAGTTTTGGGAAACTGGAGGACAAAGGAGGGAAAGAATAAAAGAGAAAGTGAAGGAGTATTGAAATGAATCAGAAAGGGAAAGAGACAATGTTTACTCACTTGAAAGTATAAATTCAAGAGATAGCTGAAGAAAGAGAGAAAGAAGATGAGTAGAAGAAAACAATAAAGATAAGAAACCTAAACAGTGAAAAAAAGAAGACATATAAGAACAAAGAAAATGAAAAGAAAAAAAAGGAGACCAGAAAAAAAGAAGACCCTCCTAGATAATCACAAAATACAAAACAAGACAAAGTCCAACCATACAGGAAAAGAATAGCCAGTCAGACAAATGAGGGAGAATGAAAGTAGCAAAATTCCTCTAGTGTTCACAATTCTGTGGTAGTGTCCAAAATAGAACCTGGAACTCCAGCCAAGTTGTTGCCATGGGATTTGTGCTGGTTTTGGAACTGATCTTCCCTCTGGATGTGAGGGCTGGGACTGGACTTCTGTTGGTGGAGTTCTCCAGAACCCTTTAATATGGAATGGCAGACCCACCCACTTCTATTCTGTGTGCTGAAGCTCTCCCTTGGTTTACCAGCTTACCAACTGCTGGCTCCTCACTGCTGCTTCAGACACGTCAAAGTTTCTGGTCTCACTGATTACTCTGTTTGCCACACACATGTGTGTGCCCCGGCTGGGGCCCACCTAACCTGGTTTTGGTGGTTGCTCCGCCCACCAAAGGCATGTGTGTACCTGAACCCTGAGGTGCATACATTTATCTAACAATCACTCAAATTTATCCTTCTTTATGGCAGAGTAGCACTCCGTTGTATATAAATACCACATTTTCTTTATCCATTCTTCTGTTGATGGGTATGAGGGCTGTTTCCAAGAATTTGCTATTATAAGTTGTGCTGCTACATGGGTATGCATACATATCACTGTGGTATAATGTTTTTAACTCTTTCAGGAAAATACCTAGAAGGAAAACAACTTGGTCAAGTGGAACCCCTTGTTTTAGTTTATGAAGGAATCTTCATACTAATTTCCATAGTGGTTATACAAATTTACACTTCTACCAACAATGGAGAAGGGTTTCTTTCATTTTTTTTCTGCAGCCTTACTAGTATTTGTTGTTGGTTGATTTCTTTATGGTAGCCATTCTTTCTGGAATGAGATGGAATCTCAGTTTTATTTTAATTTGCATTTCTTTAATGACTAATGACATTGAATATTTTTCATATATTTATTTGCTATTTATACTTTTTCATCTGAGAAGCACTTACTCATTTAAGATGCTGATTTTTGGATTTGGAAGGTCTGATTATTTTAAGTTTTTTATATTCTAGATATTAATCCTTTGTCTGGTGAGTAGCTGGTAAAATTTTTTCCTATTCTGTGGGTTGTCCCTTCACTTTGTTGGTGGTTTCTTTTGCTGTGCAAAAGCTTTTTGATTTGATGTTATTTTAGTTGCTGATTCTTTGTAGTATTTCCTGTGTGATTTGGATTTTGTTCACAAAGTCTTTGCCTATACCTATGTCTTCAAGAGTTTTATTTATTCTATCTTTTGGAAGATTGTTTCTGTTTTAATATTTAGATCTTTGATCCATTTTAATTTCAGTTTAGTTCATGGTAAGAGATATTGGTCTATTTAATCTTTGGCATGTAGAAAGCCAGTTTTCCCAGCACCATTTATTAAAGAAACTATCTTTCTTCCAATAAAGATGTTTGGTTCCTTTGTCAAAGATAAGGTAGCTGAGTGTGATTGGAGTTGTTTCTGTATCTTTTGTTCCACTGACCATTAGGTGTTTTTTTTTTTTTGCCAGTACCATGCTGTTTTTGTCATGGTAGCTTTGTACTATAATTTCAAGTGAGGGATTGTGTTCCCAGAGTTTCAAGTTCAAGCTTTTAATGTCTCTGGGCTCACTGGTCAGAATAAAAAAGTGGTTAGATTTTCCTCTTCGTATCTCAACCAGGACACTGCTCAAAGTATGTTTCTCAATTCTCACATAAGATAAACATTCTTAGTAATAATATTTTTATTAATGCAATTATTGTAGACTATTAATGCTTCTCAAACTATCTTCAGTGAATGGCTTAAAAATTTTTTTCCTAACCTGTCATGTACTATATGATGGTCCATTTTATGTGCAAATTTGTCCAGACTCTGATAACCAGATATTAGATAAAATATTATTCTGGATGTTTCTGTGAAGTTAGTTTTAGGATGAAATTAACATTGAAGATAGTAGACTTTGAGGAAAGTGGATTACTCTCCTTTCAGTGGGTGGGCCTTGTCTAATCATCTGAAGGACTTGCAGGAACAAACACTGACCTCCCCTGATGCAAGAAGGACTTCTGTTAGCAGACTACCTTTGGATTCTGCATCTCTTCCCTGAATCTCTTTTTGGCCTATCCTATCTGATTCTGGACACACTAAGCCTCTTCAATTGCATGAGTTAATTGCTTAGGCAATATCTATGTATCTATGTATGTATATATGTCTGTCTGTCTGTCTATCTATCTTTCTATCTATATCTCCTGTTGGTTCTGATTCTCTGTAGAGCCCAAATATACAGCAGTTTTTAAAATTTCAGTAAAAATGATTTTCTACAGAAAGGAACATACAGTTAAATATTGTGGAAATACCATGATGGGAGATTGGCAAGTGGCAGCAAAACTCAGACTCTCCCATATCTGGAATCCAGACATTGGAAAATAAAAACTTGGGAAAGGAAATAAAAGAGAAGTAACTTTCAGAAATTGGTAAGGAACTGACATGAAAATTAAAAGCTACAGAGTGCTCGAGAGAATGACTACAACACAGATAAGAGAATGAAACAGTCTGATTCTCTGCATCCTTTCCTCCCAAATTAACAGAACTTGTTGGATCTTGGGACAAAGCAAAGGACCACAGTTAGCCATGCCTGGAATGCATCACTGAAAAGCAGACTAACTCAAGAGATCTTCATACTAGCACTAGTCTTTCCACAATAAGTGCCTGCAAGCCTAAGCACAAAACAAAACAAAATGAATGAATAAACAAGAAACAACAGAAATATGAGAAGACAAGGTGATAAAATGCCTCCCAAAACTTCTAACTCTGCCAAAGCTGATGCTGGGAACATTAAGTGGGAGAAAAGCAAAAGCCACACAGATGAATCATTTGAAAGGACAACAGAAGAGATTAAAAACAAATCCATAAGGTACTCAGTGGGATCACAGAAGATATAATTAAACGGATAATGAAAGTATTGGAAGAATGAGGGATTCAGGGTGCTTACAGAAGACATTAATGAAAAGCTAGCTGAGCTAAACAAAATAATACAAAACTTGAATGACTAGTTTAGCAAAGAATTAGAGGACACAAAAAAGCTCCAAACAAATCCAAGTAATTAAAAATTATACTGAAGAATAAGCAGTAGAAGCAACTGGTGTGAGGACAGAATATCAGAATTAAAAGACAGGGATGCTTTCAAAGACCAACTGCTCAGCAGTACCTTAAAGACAACAATAGAATATGAAACATGACAAACAGATCAAACAACTGCTAGATGATGCTAAGAAATATTATCTAAGATTAACTGGAATTAGTGAGAAATTAGAAGACACTATAAGTGACATTAAAAAAACTGTTAACAGAAATAATAGCAGAAAACATTCCAAATATAGGGAGACAAACATATAGATAAGTGTGACATATAGAACCCCAAATAGCCATGATCAAAATAGAACCCCTTCACATCACATTATAGTCAGAATACCAGAAGTCCAACACAGGAGTAAAATTTTAAAAGTGGGTATAGAAAAGCAAAGAATCTCTTATAAAGGTAAGCCCATTGGAATTACAGGAGTCTTCTCAACACAAGACTTGAAGGCCTGGAGAGCATGGAGTGAAGGATTTCAAGCCCTAAAATAAAACGATTTCCAACCTAGACTTACTTATCTTGCAAAACTTTCCTTCAAAATTGATAGAGAAGCTGGCCGTGGTGGTGTACACTTTTAATCTCAGTACTCAGGAGGGTGAGATAGAAGGACTGCTGAGTTCAAGACCAGTCAGGGATACATAGTGGGTTCAAGGCCAGCCTGAATTACACACAGAGAGATCTCTTAAAAAAATTGATGGAGAAGTAAGGTAACTTCATGACAAAGAGCAACTCAAGAAATTCATGACCATCAAACTAACACTCCAGAAATTCTCAAGGATATCTTAGGACAATAAAACCAACAATGCCAAAAAAATCTAACAGAATGAAAACACTAGACAGGGTGGAGTTATGCTGAAAGGAGGGAAAAAGAAAAGAAAAGAAAAGAAAAAAAGAAATGAGCAACTGAAAAGTAATGTGATGATGGGCATAAGTCAATATCTTTTGGTGCTAACTCTCAATGTGAATGGTCTCAATTCATCGAACAAAAGATACCAATTGACAGAATGGATCAAGAAAGGAAACCCAACAGTATGCTTTATATAAGAAACATGTTTTATTAAAAAAATAAATTCACAAATTAAAAATCAAAGGATGGGAAGCAATATTCCATGCAACAAGAACCTGGATAAAAATAGGTGTAGCTTCTTATTTTCAGACAAAGTGGATTACAAGATTAAACTGAGGCAAAGAAGGTCACTACATATTTGTTAAAGGTACAATCCAACCACAAAGAGATAACAATTAACATATGTTTAACTTCATAAAAAAACACTACTGGACATAAAAATCAGATAAACACCAACACAGTTATAATGGGGGCCTCATACTCCACTGTCACAAATAGAAAGATCAATTAGACAAAAAAAAAAAATCAACAAAGAAATATCAGAGTTGGAACAAGCCTTTGAAGAAATGGATTTAATGGATGGCCATAAGAGTATTCCACCCAACAATAACAAAATACACGTTCTTCAGAGGAGCGCATGGAACATTACCCAAAATAAACCTTGAAGCATGCTTAAGTAAATGTAAAAGAATTAAAATCATCTCATGTGTATTATCAGATCATAGTGAAATGAAACTAAGAAATCAGTGGCAAAAGATACATAGAAATTATGTAAACACATAGAATTTAAGCAATACCCTCTTGGATAATCAACGACTTACAGAATAATTCAAGGAAGAAGTTAATTCCTAAAATCAAACAATAATGCCAGTACAACATACTAGAACCTATGGGACATAATGAATGCAATCTGTAGAGCAAAGTTTACAGTTGTGAACTCTCGCATAAAAAAAAGAGAGAGAGAGAGAGACACATTTCAAATTAATAACCTAATGATCCACCTCTGGGTCCTAGAAAAACAAGAACAGTCCAAATCCACAGTTAGGACAAGGAAGGAAATTATAAAGATTAGAGCAGACATGAATGTAACTGAGACTAAAAAATGTGTGAAGAATCAATAAATTGAAGAAGTTGTTCCTTGAAACAGTAGATAAAATAGACAAATCTCCAGCCAATCTTACAAAAAAGGAAAGAAGCTGGGCATGGTGGTGCACACATTTAATCCCAGCACTCGGGAGGCTGAGGTAGGTGGAGCGTTGTGAGTTCGAGGCTGGCCTGGGCTACAACGCAAGCGCAAGGCCACCTGAGCTACATAGTACGACCCTGCCTCAACAAAACAAAACAAAACAAAACAAAAACAAAAACAAAACTAACAAACAAACAAAAAACTAGGGCTGGGAGTTTGGCATGAGGCTGTGAGTTTGATCCCCGGTGCCACCAAAAAAAAAAAAAAAAAAAAAAAAAAAAAAAAAAAAAAAAAAAAAAAAAAAAAAAAAAAAAAAAAAAAAAAAAAAAAAAAAAAAAAAAAAAAAAAAAAGACAAAATGGAAAGAAAAGATCCAAATAAATTAGAATGAAAAAGATGAAATCACAATGGATTCTGTTGAAATCCAGATCTTTAGAATTACTTTGAGAACCTGTACACTAATAAATTGGGGAATTCAGAAGAAATGGATAGATTCCTAGATACATATAAACTACCAAAACTGAATCAAGAAGATGTAAAAATCCTGAGTAATCTAGTATCTGGCAATGAAATTGAAGTATTAATAATAATAGTAAAAAAAAGAAAAACCCTGCCAACTGAGAAGAGTGCAGGTCAGGAGGATTATTGTGAGTTTGAGGCCACCCTGGGCTACACAGTGAGTTCAAGGCTGTCCTGAACTACGTAATGAGACCTTGTCACAATCAATCAATCGACCAATCAGTCAATCACATTACAGCATTGCATGCATATTCATGTATATAGCAGCACAATTTATAATTCCTAAATTTTGAAAATAGCCTATCTCTATCAACAGATGAATGGATAAAGAAAATGTGGCATTCATACACAATGGAATACTACTCTGCCATAGAGAAGGTAATATAAGGCATTGGTAGGTAGATGAATGAACCTTGAGACCGTAATGTTAACTGAAATAAATCATATATATAAACTTAAATATCACATGGAATGTCTTATATGGGAAACCCAAAATGTGACTAAAAACCGAGTAAAAGATAGATAACAGGAAGTAGGGAGATATTTTTCAAATGGGAGGGAAAACAAAAGATGGAGGGGGCTGGGGATATAGCTCAGCGACACAAGCACCGGCCTGGCAAATGTGAAGACAGTGTGATCCCAGCACAAAAAAAAAAAAAAAAAAAAGATGGCAGGAGAGGGAAAGGGAAAGTGGGGAGTAAAAGAGGATGAAAAAAAAGAATTGAAGGAGAAATAAAAAGGAAATACAGTTTTTGCAAATGGGAAGGAGAACAAGAGTTGGAAGGGGCAGGGAAGGATGAGAGGGGCAGAGGATGAAAAAAAATTAAGATGTGTTATGTACATGTACCAACCACCCATGATACGTGTAATCATTATCTGCTGCAAAAATGTCCAAAAACAAAACAAAACTGAGGCTCTCTCTCCACTCATGATAATATCACTTTGCATTTTGTCACATAGATAAACCTTTGCATGTGAAACATAAAATATTTTGGGAATACATGGTTGTTATTTTTGATGTGCGTTTTTAAATTTTTCTTCTTACATGTTTGTAGTTCATAATGATTACACTCACTGTGGGGAGTTGGTACATCTACACAACACATTGTAACTCTTTAAATCTCTTTTCCTTCTCTTCCTCCCTAGTTCTTTTATCTCTTGGTCCTCTTCCCTTTTATGTAAGTTCTAGCTTCCAGTTTATATTATGTATTTTTTTATTTTGCTTTTTAAATTTATTTATATTTTGTGTTTCTTATATAAGAGAAACTTGCAATATTTAAGTTTGTGTGTCTGAATTATCTCACTTAACATTATGGCTTCAAGGTGCATCCATTTTGCTATAAATGACTGAAATTTATCGTTTTTTATGGCAGAGTAGTACTCTATTGTGTATAAATACCGTTCACTTGTTGATGGACATATAGGCTGCTTCCAAGCATTATTATGACTTGTGCTTTGTAATCAAATTGTTATATAAGTTTCTAAATGCTTATTTTCAGTTTCCATATTTAGCTTACTTATAATTTGTAGTACTTTGTGGAATACACTCTGTTATGGATTAAAAACAGGTGGTCAACTTAGCATCAGCTGAATTACATCAGCGTGGTGTTGAGTAAAGATGGCCCACCTGAAGAAAGTTACCAGCATAAATAGAGATGTGGAGAAGAAAAGCGAGGCATTGTGGGTTCTTTCAAGAGTTGCTGTTGGAGCCGCGGGTTCTCCCGGAGGTGCTTGTCATGCTGGCTTCCTCGATACGGATTCGGCCATTATCATCCGAGGAGCTCGGGACCTCATCAGTGAGAGTGGCTGTGGTTCATGTTGCAGGAGCCTTGCTCCTCATATTGTGCATCACTTCCTGGCTCCGGAGGGGAGGCTGTGTGTTGGAGAAGCTTGTCACGCTGGGCTTCCTGACCTGTGCTCAACTGTCCTCATCATCGGAGGAGCGCGGGACCTCGTTGCCATTGGGGATGGCTGTGGTGCTCTTCAGGGCAGCCCCACTTCCTCTTTTGAGTGTGACTTCTCGGCTCCCGTGTAGAACCCTCAATCCACTGCTCAGCTCCTTCACCCCGCTGGCATAGACTTCCTAGTTCCACTGCTGACCTTTGGCCTTCCTGGCACAGAACCATAAATAGACTGGCATGAGTCCTTATTGTGGGCTCTTAGATTTCCAGTTGGATTTGTGGGAGGCATTGTCATGCATTTGGGGCTCTAGTTGGACTCTTGCAGGACATTGCTGTGGGATCCAGGCCCTCGGCTAAATATCCTTGGTCTTAGGGTTGTGGGCAGATTTTCCTGCACTTGCTTGTGTTTAACTCTGGGTGATTATCTTAAAACAGTATTACAAATCCTGTGTCCTTTATGCAGTTGTTCTCCCTGTAACCTCTGACTACAACACATTCTTAGTAACATTGAACTCATAAAAATATAAATATTTATCTATTTATATCTATACAAATATATTGTTTTTTTCTTTGAACTAATTTAAAATTTATAGAAAAGTTGCAGAACATGTAGAGTTATATTGCCATATAGCCATATCCCATAGCCCATATACCAGTATGTTTTACTCAAGTCACCCAATTTTAATATCTATGTAACGATAGTACAATTTTCAAAACTAAAAATTAACACTGGTATAATACTATTAGTTAAACTACAGACTCTATCTAAATTCTATCATAATCATTTGAAAAAGTAAAGCTAGCTCAAGGATGTGCAAATTTCGTAGCCACTAGGTTAGAAAATTTTTGCAGAAAGAATTGAATCATTGGTTTATTTAATTGGTAGATTAACCTGCTGAGAACTAGGAGTTTGACAGTTAGTGCAGCGAGTTCTGCAGAAGAAAATACAAAACTCAATTAAAAACATCTCACACATCCTGATCCAACTAATAGCATAAAACTTGTCTCTCATTACTATCAGGAATAACAAATTTTATTGAATGTAGGAAGATGAGTCACTTAATGACAGAACACAGATCAAAGTGGTGTTTGGATCTGAATCTCAAATGTCATGGATTTTTGGCCAAGTCCTTCTTTTTGGGGGGAGGGAACAGGGGATCAGACTCATGACCTCGTGTTTACCAGTCAAGCACTTGTGCCGCTGAGCTAAATCCTTGTGCGAAGTATGAGCTTCCACAGGTACAGCCCACCTCTGGATTTGGGGTTCCCTTTGTAATGACTACACGGTGTTCTATCATGGTACCTGTAACATTTGATTACCGTGATTCGTGTGTGTGCTGTGAGTCGCTCATGGGCATAACTCTGTCTTATTCATCTTGGTATCTCTGTGCCTGCATAATGCCTTAGGGAAAGCAGCGTAGACACATGCTCATGGAATGAATGAATGAATGAATTGAATGTGCAATGTTTTCACATCAACACTTTCTTATTCTGCTTGATCTTGTTGAAGAAAGAGCCCTTCACTTGAAATTGTTCCAGTGAATAAGACAATACTGTATGTATATTAGAGGGGAAAAGCTGTCAAAGGCCTTGTGTTTGAGACACAGGCTCTGAAAGTCAGGTGTGATTGAAAGCTGAATAAAGACTCTCACTTTTATAAATAGCACAAATGTGTCAATGCTGACTCACTTTACTCAGTAGACTCATTGTACTCCTCAGGTAATTTTACCCATCTCAGGAAAATCTACTTTCTCCCCAGGCCAAGAAGTTATTATTACTTGTTATTATTATTCAGCATTTCTATGGTACATGTTTGCAAAGTACTGTGTTTCTTATTTGCTTTTAAAATTTAATTTAATTTTTTATAATTGTTAAGTGTACCATTTATTCTTAATAAATGAGATGGGTGATAGATAATGAAAGGAAATTTCCTTTAATTGGTCAAGTAGGTGATACTCAGTAAATTTTCAATGGCTGATTCATCACTTAAGTCAGCTGGGCATGGACTGGTGCAAACTTGTTTGAAGTAAGACTCCCCAGCTTTTACAGGAAGCAGTGTGTAGGAGGGAGAGAAGTAGAAGACTGTGAAGGCTGGAGAGGGGAGGAAGAGGAATTCCTGTTCAGTGGGAGTGAAGCCACCTTCTGATTTTCTGCTCCATTCAGCAATTTCCCAGGTACTCTGGGGTTATATACACATCATTTATTTGCCTTATGAAATAGCAGATTCCTTTTGATTAGAGCTGTTGTTTCTCAAGAGCAAATAGTTTAGGGACTACTTTTATGAGTTTTGTAATCAATTTTCAGCTTCCTACTTAATGTCTTTCCTATCACCTGCTCTAAATCTACATGTGAAGAAAAAATTGTAGGAATTCATAACATAAAAGTGGAGTCATGAATATCCTTATGGAGGTATTGCAGTTAGGGTAGGGAGACAAGGAGATCTCTGACCCTAAGGGTCCCAAGTAGGGGACATTGGGCCAGGGATATAACCTGCCTGGCAAGTGTAAGGTTCTGAGTTTGATTCCTGGTCCCTCCCCCCAAAAAAGAAAAAACCAGATGGGTCACATTGACCACTTATCTCCTGTTTGTTGGGAATCACACTTGTCCCTTGAAGCCCTACTCAGTGCTCACTCTGGCCAGGTCAGTGGAGAGATGAATATTTTGAGGTTGAGGATTGGGAATTGGTGTTGTCGACTTGGGAAAGAACAATGTTTGAAGCCCTTGGTGAGGATTCATATCTTCTCATCCTTCCCTCTTACATTAGCAGATGACATTTGAGAATTTTGGTTTTATTGGGCAATGGTGACAAATAGTTTTGTGGAACATGGCTTAGAAAAAGGAACATTGAGAAGATAAAAATACAAACCCTCTCTCACAGTTGAGTGAACTAAGTGTGGAAATACTTAGGGAAACATCCTGCCTTACCCTCAAACACTTACCCCCTCATGGGGCTGGTGGGTCAGCCTGAACCATACATGAAAACCACAGGGGTGTGTGTGTGTGTGTGTGTGTGTGTGTGCACAAAATAACCAGACTGACACTCTCAGCAAAGCAGCAAGGCAGATTTTTGTCATCCTGGGTACAGACTCAGATCCTGCTGCAAGAGTGTTATGAAAGTTAAATAAAGTAATGTCTATAAAAGCTGTTGACGCAGAGCCTGGCATCCAGCAGATGCTGAGAACAAAGTAGGTTTCCTTCCATGCCATGACTCCATAATGTCTTCAGATGGGTACCACTGATACTGACTTCATGCCATGCAGATATTCTACACATTTGAAGACGTGGATCCTCAAGGCCTCCATATGCTCCCTTTCTGATTAGGTGAGTCATAGGTAGGACTGAGCTCAGTTTTTTCATTTGCAACAAAGTATGGTGCCAAGAGATAACTTGGGGACCTGAGTGAGGAAACACAGCTTATATCATTTCCTCATAAAATGACTGGTCTGGATTTCCGGAAGAGATCCATGAGCTCTTACACACACAGAGGTAGCTGGAATTTCTATTTGGGCAAGGATTATCTCAGAGACACTTGATTTAGGGTTTCTGCAGAAGTACCCTACCAGCTACTCGCAAGTGTTTTGCTTGAAGCTCTAAACTCAAAGAGCAACATGGAGCTTTTAACTCTAACTGCTCCACCCTCCACCAGTTGTTTTCGTTGTGCAACAGAATTCTCACCTTTTGTGACACCTGTGACCAGGCAGTAGGTCTGCTTCACGTTGTTGGCCTAAAGGCGGGTCCCCGAGGCATCGGGACTTCCCAGCCCCCTTTCCATCTCTGGTGCAGGGCGCTTTCATTTTTTCATATTCCATCTTTCCTTTGCAACTAGATTCTTCTTGCCACCTTGAAGGTACACAGAAGACTCCTACCGAGGGTGAGGCGAGTGAAGACTCCTCATGTATCCCACCATTTCCTTTACCTCAAGCCGTAACATTCTCTTTCCCCTTCAGAGAAACTTCTACAAAGAATAGCCACACTTGCCGGCACTGCTTGTTCTCTTCCCACTTACTGCTTAGGTTCCTGTCAGATCAACTCTGGCCTCGTTAGCCAATGCAACAGTCTGTGGCAAGGTCATTCACCTTCCTTGACCTCTCAGCAAGAATCTTTACTGTAGACACCTCTTCCTCCCTCCGTGTCTCTCTCTCTCTCTGTTTCTCTCTCCCTTTCTCCTCTCCCTCTCCGTCTCTCTCTGTGTCTGTCTGTGTCTCTGTCTCTTTCTTCTCTCTGTCTCTCTGTGTCTGTCTCTATGTCTGTGTCTGTCTGTCTGTCTGTCTCTCTTTTCTCTCTCTATTTCTATAGTGCTGAGGGAATGAACTTAAGGCTTTGTGTACGGCAGGCCAGCACCCTAAAACTGAACTACAACCAGCTCAAATGCTGGCTTTTCTTGGTTTCAGTGATAGAAGACTCTACTGGTTTTCCCCGCTGTGTAGCTTTTATGCAGCTTTATCCTATTCTTTCCAGGTAAATGAATATTAAGATAACCATGGCTCAGTGATAGACTCTCTTCTCTTCTTATTCTGTTCTTGATTTATGGCAAAAATATTCCCCTAGCTCACGTCTCTGCTCTGAGCTCTAGACCCACTTATCCCACTTTTTACTCACTATCTCCACTTGGAAGTCTCACAGGCATCAAAACCACACTGCTAAAACCAGTCTCTGGAGTTTGCCTCCAAACCTCTTTATCTTCCCAATCTTACTGTAAGGTATCAGCAGCCATTGCTCAGCAGGCTGAAGCATGGAGTCACTGTGACCTTTTGCGCTGCTTTGCCCTTCCTATTCATTCTGTCAATCCATTCTTCTTACTTCCCCTCCGGCCAGCGAGACAAATTATCACCTCCTCCTGGATTATCGTAGAAGCCTTCTTATTGCTCTGTGACCATTTTAATTTGTACCTCCTACAATGTACCCAGAGTGTTTCTTTTTTTATATATATTGTATTTTAAAAACAAAACAAAACAACAACAAAAAAGAATAAAAATGGTGATATAGAATTTCAAAATAAAATAGTAGGAAATTAACACTTGTTAATCTTTGTTTTTTTTAAACAGGGTCTTGCTGTGTAGTTCAGGTTGGCCTTGAACTCACAATGATCCTCTTGCCTCAGCCTTCTGGGTGCTTGGATCACAGGTGTGCACCACCATGCCTGGCACCCAGAGTGATTTCTTCATCTGATCTTCACGCCCCGACTTCCTACCCTAAATGAAACGTTTGAAGTGTTTGAAGCCTTCCCATTATTTTTGGATACAATATCGCTAAACCTGAAC
>RJWM01036861.1:0-17787 GCA_004363535.1 Dasyprocta punctata
CAAAAACCAGTAGAACTGCAAGGAGAAACAGATGAATCCATATTATAGTCAGAGACATCAATACTTTCCTATCAGAAATTGATTGCTACAGTAGGCAAATAATCAGTAAGGGTACGGTTGAACTCAATCAACAGGACGAAACCTTCAGTCACCTGGATGTAATTGACTTCTGCAAACTACTTTATGCAACAAAAGTATAATATACATTTTCTTCAGGGTCACATGGAACATTCACCAAGGCAAACCATATTCCGGGCCATAAGACACATCTGCCAGTGTCTGTTCTCAAATCACAATGAAATTTAACTAGAAATTACTAGCAGGAAGAAAACTCGAAAAATCTCCAAGTCTGTAGAGATTAAACAAAATACTTCTAGGGCTGGGGATATAACTCAGCAGCACAGCAGCTGCCTGGCAAGCACAAGGTCCTGGGTTCGATTTCCGGAAAAAAAAAAAAGACACTTTTAAGTCACACATGGGTCCAAAAAAGAAATCTCAAGAGAAATCAAAAAGTATTTCTAACTAAATAAAATGTAAACAAAACTTACCAAATTATCGAGATGCAGCAAAAGTGGTGCTTAAAGGAAATTTTAAAGCATTGCATGCATATATTAGAAAAGAAGAAAGAGCTAAAATTGATAACCTAAATTTTCATCTTAGGCACTTAGAAAAAGAGCAAATTAAGTCCAAAGTAAATAGCAAAAAAGAAATAGTAACAATTAGAGTAGAAAAGAATGAAATTGAAAAATGGTATAAACCATTTTGGAAGACACTTTGATGATTTCTTACAAAACTAAACGTACTCTCATCAGCAACTATACTCCTTGGTATGTAGACAAAGGAATTGAAATCTTATGTCAGTGCAGAAACCTGCACACAGATGTTTATTGTGGCTTTATTAAAAATTGTCAAAAGCCTGATGTGGTAGCATACATTTGTAATCCCATTCCTGAGGAGACGGAGGCAGGAGAATCACCATAAGTTTGAGGCCAACCTGAACTACAGGGCAAGACCCTGTCTAAAAGAACAACGAAGAATAAAAATATTAATTAAATAAAAATAAAAATAAATAAAACAGGCGCTTAAGCCGCTAAGCCAAACTCCCGGTCCTGGTTTTTTAAGGCAGGGTCGCACTGTGTAGCTCAGGCCGGGCTTGTGCTCGCATTGTAGCCCAAGCCGGCCTCGAACTCACAACGCTACTCCTATCTCAGCCTCCCCAGTGCTGGGATTAAAGGCGTGCACCACCACGCCCAGCTACGATATCCTTCTTTAGGTACATGGATAAACTGTGATAGTTCAGTTAAACAAATACTGCTCAGTGCTAACAGAAACAAGCTAGTACACCATTGAAACACATGGAGAAAACTAAATCACTTGTTACTAAGTGAACGAAGCCCATCTGAAAAAACTGCATACAGTTTCTGACTATATAAAATTCAGGAAAGGGAAAAGCAAAGGAGATGAGAAAAAGATCAGTGATTTCCCGAGGTTGGGGGTGGGTGGAGGGACAAATCAGAAGAGCACAGAAGACTTTTTAGAGCAGTGAAAATATTATGGTAATGGATTATGATTATTATGTACCTGTTCAAACCATAAAATGTAAAACACCAAGAGTGAACCTTAACAGGAACTATGGATTCTGGGTGATAGCAATGTGTCAGTGTAGGTTCATCAGTTCCAACAAATGTACTACTCTGGGGGAAGACATTGATAATGAGGGAAGCCTGCAGGATAGAGTGGGGATGGGGGTGGAAAATTCTGTGTATCTTCCTATCAATTTTTTGTGAACCTAAAATTGTTCTTTAAAGAAGCCTTTAAAAATTTTGGAGTTTTTTTTTTTTAATATATCCCAGATATAACCCCTTTTTATATGGCAAGTATAACAATAACTTCTCTCATCCAGTAGCCATATCTTCTTCTCTTAATGTTAAAGTTTACTCCAATGTATCAGTCTTTTCCTTAATGAATAGTAATATTTATTTGTTTGTTTTAGCAACTTTTTTTTTTTTTTTTTTTTTTTTGGTTACTTTTTGAGACAGGGTTTCACTAGGGTTTCACTATGTAGTTCAGGCTGGCCTTGAACTCACTTTGTCGCCCAGGCTGGCCTTGAACTTGCAGTGATCCTCCTGCCTCAGTGTTTATTTTTGTTTTGAGACAGGTCTTGGTATGTACTTCAGGGTAGCCTTGAGGTAACTATGTAGAGCAGACTGGCCTCCAACTCATGGAGATCCTCTTGCCTCAGCCTCTTGCATACTAGGATTACAGGCATGTGCTGCCATGCCTAAATGAGTAGTACTTCTTTTTTTTTTTTTTTTTTTTTTTGCGGCACCGGGGATTGAACTCATAACCTCGCGCCTGCCAGGGCAGGTGCTTAAGGCACTGAGCCAATTCCTGGTCCTGGTTTTTTGAGGCAGGGTCACACTATGTAGCTCAGGCTGGCCTTGCGCTCACGTTGTAGCCCAAGCCCGCCTCGAACTCACAACGCTCCTCCTACCTCAGCCTTCCAAGTGCTGGGATTAAAGGCGTGCGCCACCACGCCCGGCTGTGAGTAGTACTTCTGAATGTTTTGTTTAAGGAATTTATCCCTATCCCAAGTTAAAAATATAATGTACTACAATTTATTGTTTTGTCTTTTATACTTAGAATTAAAATCTACCTGGAATGAAGTTTTGTGTATTGTATAAGGTAGGAGTCAAATTTTATTTTTCTCCTGTAAAGATATTCAACATTAAAAAGACTATCTTTTCTTCATATCTTTTTTTTTTTCCAGTATTGAGAATTGAACCCAGCATTTTCACACTGAACCACATACCCAGTACTTTTTAATTTTTTTTTTTTTTTTTTGGACAAGGTCTCACTAAGTTACTAAATTCCTTGCCCTGGCTTCTAATTTGAGTTTTTCCTGCCTCAGCCTCCTAGAGTGCTGGAATTACAGGTGTGTGCCACCACAAGCAGTTCACTGTTGTCTATTCTTTTTTTTTTTTTTTTTTTTTTTTTTTTTTTTTTTTTTTTTTTTTTTTTTTTTTTTTTTTTTTTTTTTTTTTTTTTTTTAGTGCTGGGAATTGAACCTAGGGCCTTGTGCATGCATGGCAAGAGCTGCACCAGGGGCCACATCCATAGCCACATATTGTCTATTCTCACACTGCTAGTATACTGTCTTAATTGCCATAATAAATCCTGATATCAGAACAAGTTCTCTCACCTATTCTCCATTTGTTGAATAGTCTTGCATTTTTGTGCACTTTTAGGCATTACCTTCTCAAGTCACAGAATCGCTTTTGAAACTTTGATTGAGATTGTACTGAGTTCGTAAATCATTTGGGGACGAATTCACAACCTTTTAACACTGAATGTTCTGATAAAAGGACATGTTATAGCCCTCTATGTAGGGTCTCTGTAAGTCTGTTACAAGTTTGCTTTTGCCTACAAATCACCGCAGTTGGATGCACAGATAATGAAACACATAATGGGAGGTGACAATGAGAAGTGCTGATTATGATTTAAAATTTTGTCTATAGGACAGCATAGGATAATACATTTTCATTGGAGTTAAATATATTACTTATTCAAATATCATCTCAGATGTAATACTTGTCAAAAACATAAAGTATTATTTTCTCAAAACATATCATGTTCAGTGCACCTAACACAAGAAGATGTTTATCATCATTCCCAGACTCTCATGCTTTTGCTTCAGCCTTTTATATTAAATGTGCATTATTTTGGGTGAGTTATTCATTGTGATAAAATATCTGGGGACTGAAAAACTGATTTGTCTTTTTTTATAAAGTAAAGCAACTTTATTTTAAAATTAAAAATAAATACTTGAAACTCTGAAACATGTTACATAGAAATATATCAAATATCAAATAATTAAAAATCATGTTGTAAAATTAAATGATCGATGATTCCATTATGGTAAACTAACATTTAAATACACAGAGGTAAAAATGTTTTATAGGCTCCAAACTGCAAAGTAAATGGGTAAGAATAACTACCTAAAGAAGGAGGGAGGATGAATGTTATTAGGTTTTTAAACATATTTGTAAAGTATATGTACAGCTAAAATATTTTTAAAAAGAAAATATAATCAGGCATATTAGTAAGCTATAATAGTAAGCCAGGACTTGACAACAGAGGTTGAGATTATAAGATTTACATTAGATAGTATATAGAGAAAAACAAAATGCAACACCCTATCTTATTACATACTATACACGATAGTATTATATATTAGAGTATTAAGTATTTTAACATAGATTAGATTAAAACATCAAAGCAGGAAGAGAAAAGTAGTCCACAGACAAACTTAGAAATGGTAAATATTAAAAAAAAGTAATCCCAATGTAGCAACATGAATTCATAATATTCTGTCACCCTGATCTGTCTGCAGAAAAACTATGAAAACAAAATGAACTCAGGCAAAACAGTATTTTTCTCCTAATAGGAAACATTATCACAATGAATGAAAAATAGTGACTGACCTGTAAACCAATATGGTTCAATTCTAAAAGATAATTAATACATGTAACTAATATTATAGTGTTTTATATTAACTGCAATTAATATAATTAATATTAATTGCAATTAATGTAATTAATATCATATTATTTTATCTTGAATTAATAATTAATATTGAATTATTTTATCTTGTAATGTGTTGCAGAATAGGTGACATTAAACCTGGTCTTTCATTAATTTTTTTTTTCTGGTAGAATTTCTAAAGGATTACTTGTCTTTCTCATATCAATTATTGTATTTCCTTCTCAGAGATTTATTTGTTTATGTAGAATTTGGAGCTGTACAACTAGATGCTAAAAATTAATTGCATTTTTCTATTTATTTATATTTATAACCCAAGTGCCTCACAAGGTAAAGCAGGCAGTTCTTTCTGAGGTATGGGTATGCAGTGATGTAGTTTCTCAGCTGTCAAACTTGATTCATCCCGAATTCATGTTCAAACAGTGAAAAGATCGAGAACTACAGTATTTTTCCTTAAAAAATAATAGAAAATCAAATAATTGGTTCTGAGGCCCAATAATTCACCTATAAATTCATTTTTCTAGAACTTTAACACATTTCTTAATGATTTCTTTTAGGGGTTGGGAATATAGCCCAGTGGCACAGTGCTCGCCTGGCAAGCTCAAGGTCCTGAGTTCAGTTCCTGGTACTAGAAAAAAAAAAAAAAGATTTGTTTTTTTAACATTTTAAAAAATATACTTCAATATTATTCTCTATCTTAGTCACATTTTCTCATTGCTGAGACAAAACATTCAATACTGACAAATTAAGGAGGAAAGGTTTATTTGGCTCATAGCTTGTAGGGGTTCCAGGTCATAGTGGCTGGCTCCACGGCAGGGTGGCCTGGCAGAGGGGACTTGCACAGGAGAATCAGTTCATGGCAGGCAGCAGGCAGCAATGCAGTGAAGCAGCAGTTGATGACAGCAGCCCCTTTTCTGTCCCTCATACTCTATCCAGGCTACATGCCTTTAGGGCAGACAGCACTGATACCCAGCGGAGGCCCTCCCATTATCCACCCCAGAACTATGCCACACCAATCAGTGGACTGATTAGTAATCACACACCCTTAATCCCAGCATCACACTCTAGATCCAGCCACCTCTGACAATCCCCAGCTATGCCAGCACCAGGCCTTGGGGATTTCTCAATGACTTTGTTCTTTAACTCTATCATGGTTTTTAGTTTTCCTCTTAGCTCTACTGCTAGAATCACTAAATTTCTTTAGAGCCATGGTTATGATATTTTACACAAATAAAGTGCAAAAAAGGAAAAAAAAACTACTCAGTGACAAATGTTTTAATGCACTACCACAAGCACTGTCTGTCATCTGGGCAAGAGCGGCGCTTAGACCAGCCTTCACCCCTTTGTGTCTGCGGCAGACACGATGTGAGACTCACTCTGCCCATACAGAGCTTTTCAAGTAGGATTTTCGGTTCAACTGTTGAGCAAAGTTATGAACTCAAGCAGCTTTTTTTTTTTTTTTTTAGACTGTGCTTCTTGAGTAATGGAAAGTTCGAGCTTGGAGCCACTTGACAATCAAGGTATCACTGTAGGACTGAAGGAAGCCTCTCCCCGCTCCACCTAGGGAGTCTACTTAACTTTCCTGTCCTCTGGCTTTGTACCCTCTGCTCTTGGCATAGGCGTAGGCATCCCAGGCCCTACTGATCCTTCTTTTCCTGTGCTGCTTTCCCTTTACTCTTACAAAGATTCTCTTAGTTTCTTCCCCTCTTTCCATCACAGTATAGGAAAGGCCCAGAAAATTCAGAGAAAATACATTCCTCAGCAGGGATGAACGGGTTTGGAGTATATACACAAGCATTGCCTTGGATGCAGGTAATTCTAATCCAGCCTATGGTAGTCTTCAAAATGAGATTCATAAACCAGATGTGGTGGTGTATGCCTATAATCTCAGCCTTAGGAGACTGAGGCTGAGGCAGGAGGGGCACCATGAGATCAAGGCCGACTCTAGGCTATACAATGAGTTCATGTCCAGCTTGAAATCCATACCAAGACCTTCTCTCAAAAAACAAAATAAAAAATTAGATTCTTTAAATATCATTGGCATACAGATCATTGTCTTAGCTTTTTTTAAAAGTGTATGGGGGGTGTTTTAAAATTCTATTGGTACATTTTAGATACATGTAATGATCACATTCATCATAGGGAATTTTCACCTGTACACGATATATCTTGCTTCTCTCTTTCCCATGCACCTTTCCGTTCTTCAGCCCCACTTCCATTGCTTATTTATAAATGCTTTGCTTCCATTTCTCCTTCTATTCTTTTTTTTATTTGTCCCTTCTTTCCTTTCCCCCTTCTCTCTTGTTCCCCTTCTCTTGTGAACATTTTGTTCCTATTTCCAATATCTATTATGCATTTTGGTCTTCATTTACACTCTTGGTTTCTCACACCAGAGAAACCATGTAGTATTTAAGCATGTGTGTCCAATTTATTACACTTAATAAAATGGTCTCAAGGTACATCCATTTAGCTAGAAATGTCTACCAGCTTATCCTTCTTTAAGGCAGAGTAGTACTCCACTATAGAAAAAAAACTTCATTATCCATTCATCAGTTGATGGACATTTGGGCTGTTCCCAAGATTTAGCCATTACAAATTGCATTGCTATAAACATGGGTGTGCATATATCACTGTGGTATGATGCTTTTAATTTTAGGGGGAAGATACCAAGAAGGGGAATAGTTGGGTCAAATGGAACCTCTAGTTTTAGTTCTTTGAGGCATCTCCACACTGATTTCCACAGTGGTTGCACCAGTCTATAGTCCCATCAACAGTGGAGAAGGGTTCCTTTTTTCCCACAGCCCCACTAGGATTTGTTATTGGTTGATTTCTTAATGATAGCCATTCTTTCTGGAGTGAGATAGAGTCTCAGTATTGTTTTAATTTGCATTTCATGAATGGTCAGTGATGCAGAACACTTTTCCATGTATTTATTTGCCATTTCTATTTCTTCATCTGGGAAGTATCTGCTCTTTGCAGATCCCTATTTTTGGATTGGGTCTTTAAATTTGGAGGTGCGCTGATTTTTCGAGTTCTTTACATATTCTAAATATTAGTCCTTTGGCTGAAGAACAGCTGGCAAAAAGTTTTTCCCACACTGTGTTGTCTTTTCACTATGTCGGTGGTTTCTTTTGCTGCCCCAAAGCCTTTAATATGATTAGATTAGTTGCTGATTCTTTGTGATAGTTCCTGTGCAGTTGGGGTTTTGTTTATAAAATCTCTGCCTATATCAATGCTTTCAAGAGTTCTATCTATTCCATCTTCCAGAAGATTTAGTGTTTCTGTTTTAATAAGACCTTTAATCCATTTCAATTTTAGTTTAGTGCATAGTGAAAGATTTGGGTATAGGTTTAATCTTCGGTGTGTGGAAAGCCAGTTTTCCCACCACCATTTATGAAACAGACTATCTTTCTTTCAATGAAGGTGTTTGGTTCCTTTATCAAAGGTAAATGAGGCTGAATATGTTTGTTTCTACATCTTCTAATCTGTTCCATTGATCCTCGAGTCTGGTTTTTTTTTTTTTTTTGGTTTTATATTTTTATTTTATTTTATTTTATTTTGTGAAAGTATCAGGCTGTTTTTAATCACAGTAGCTTTGTAGAATAATTTCAAGTCAGGATTGTGATGCCTCCATCCTTGTCTTTGTTGCCCAGAATTGCTTTTGCTATTCTAGGTCTCTTCTGGTTCCAAATGAATTTTAGGAATGTTTTCTCTAATTTCACGAGATATGCTGCTATTGGTATTTTGGTCAGAATTGCATTAAATCTCTATAACAGAAAACGTGGCCATTTTCACTGTATTGGTTCTTCCTACCCAAGAACAAGGGATATGGTTCCACTTTCCGATATTACCTACAATCTCCTTTTCAGAGTACTGTAGTTTTTAATGTAAAGGTCTTTTACTTCTTTTGTTAGATTGATTCATAGGTGTTTCATTTTTTTGGTTGCTCTTGTAAAAGGTGTTGTTTTCCTAATTTCTCTCTCAGTGAGTCTGTTATTTTGTACAGATATTTAGAACTGAATATATACTGATTAGGTTCCTAAATGTGTGTGAACCTAATTCTTCTTTTAATATTTTCTACGAAAGAAACTGTTGCTTTCATCAACTGTCTCTGTCAGAGTTTAATGGTTCTTTCATTTTCATCAGGGATAATCATTTTCATGAAACATTTGGATATTTTTTTTTTTTTTTTTTTTTTTTTTGACAAGGTCTTGCTCTGTAGTTCAGGCTGGTTCTGAACTCCCTATGTATACCACAGCAACCTTAAAGTTATAGTAATCCTCCTGCCTCAGCCTGCCAGGAAATGCTGGGATTGTAGGCATATACCATTATACTTAGTTCATATTTGATGTTTAACCTTATGCAGTAATTATCCTTACTGATGCCCAAATTGATTTTCTTCTTCAATGAGACCATGCTCTTTTTTAAAATTATTTTTTATTAGTATCTATTTGCCATACATAATGATCATGTTCATCATAGGGAATTTGTACCTATATATAACATATATTAATTCTTCTTTTCCCCATTCCCCCTCCCTCCCTTCAACCCATCATTTCCTCCCTATTATAAAAGCTTTGTTTCCTTTTTTCCTACTCCATTTCCTTTTTAAAAAATCCCTTTCCCTTCCCCTTTTCCTTGTACCCCTTCTCATTTGAACCTGTTCTTCCTACTTCCATATATCCATCCTCTATTTTGCTCATTTACCCTTTGGGTTTCTCACACAAGAGAAACAATGGGATATTTAAACTTGTGTGTCTGATTTATTTCACTTAAAATTATGTTCTCAAGGTGCATTAATTTACCTAAAAATAACTCAAGTTTCTCCTTTGTAGCAGATATTTATCTCAATATTATGTTTTCTTTGTCCACTCATCTGCTGATGGGCTTATGGGCTGTTTCCAAGATTTAGCTGTTATAAATTGTGCTGCTATAAACATGGTTATGCATGTATCACTGTGATATGATGTTTTTAACTCCTTAATGAAGATACCAAGAAGGAGAATAGCTGAGTCAAGTGGAATCTCTAGTTTTAGGGGTTTTTTTGTTCTTTTTTTTTTTTTTTTTTTTTTTTGAGGAAACAAGAGCTTGTTATATAGATTCTTCTTTTTTTCTTCTTTTTCTTTTTTTTGCAGTGCTGGGTATCCCAGGGTTCCATGTATGCTAGAAAAGTACTCTAGCATTGAGCTGTATCTCCAGCCTGACATAGACACCTAAACTCTGCTCACATGAACCTGATAGTCCCTGGAATCAACTATTCCTCCAGGGAGCTCTAGTTCTTTTTAGTGAGGAAAAAAAAATGTAGGTACTGCAATCTGGCCACTAGGGCTCTGACTGCTTTATACTTCTTTAGAAGGAACTAGGTGACAGATATACCTCCTTTTCCAATTCTGAGACCTATAGATAAAAAAAACAGCTGCTCAATGTTAAAGGGATTATATAAAAAGAAATAAAGAGTAGGGGAAAATGATAATGAGTCTGGACAGACTCCAGCCTCAGAATGCTGAGGCAGGAGGATTGCTGTGAGTTAGAGGCCAACTTGGGCCACAAAATAAGTTCGTAGCCAGCCTGAACTACATATGGAGACCCTGTAAACAAAACAAACCAAACGAACAAAAACAAGGATTAATCATTCTCTTCATCTTGCTACCACGTTTTGCTCTCAGAGAGGCTGATTTTGTCTTCAAAGATCAATCAGAGCTGAGATACAACAATCGAAGCTTCACTTCAACTCCAATGCGTTGATACATGGTCCACCCCCAGGACTTCCTGATAGGGTGACTTCTCACTCTCTTATCTTTTCTACACAGAAAAACCAGTTTAGGCCATTTTATGCAGTAACCTGTATGATTTTTTCCTCACTAAAAGGAGCTAGAAGCCGGGCATGGTGGCACACGTCTTTAATCCCAGCACTCGGGAGGCTGAGGTAGGAGGAGCGTTGTGAGTTCGAGGCCGGCTTGGGCTACAACGTGAGCGCAAGGCCGGCCTGAGCTACATAGTGCGACCCTGTCTCAAAAAACCAGGGCCAGGAGTTTGGCTCAGCAACTTACGCATCTGTCAGGCAGGCGCACGGTTGTGAGTTCAATCCCCGGTGCCGAAAAAAAAAAAAGAAAAGAAAAAAAAAATGGAGTTAGCACTCCTTGGAGGAATTGTTGATTCCAGGGACTATGAAATTCTGAGCAGAGCTTGGATGTCTGTGTCAGGATGGAGATACAGCTCGATGCTAGAGTATTTATCTAGGATGCAGTAACAAAGCTTTTTAGTCAAGTTGGTCACCTTGCTGCTTTAGGTATAACCACTCTCCAGAGCTGTGGTCTTTCCTGTTTGTCTGCAGAACTGGTTAAAAGAGATTATAATCCTCTCAGACCCCCACTAAGAAGTGAGCTTCCAGAAGTAGGTGACTAGCTCTCAGGCCCTGAAACATTAGCGAGGGAATTCAGGAGTTAGATTGTGTGGGTTCAGATTCCAGTTTTGTTACTTGCCAGCTGTGTCCTTGGGCAAGTATCTAACTAATTTTGTGTGTTTTAGTGTCCTTGCCTTTGAAGTAGAGATTGTATTAATTCCCTATCTTGTAAAATTTCTGTCAGAATTGAGACAAATGGCATATGAAAAATTTTCATCACAGTATGTTAAGTTCTGGTGTATGCTAAATGATTAGTAAATATAGTCTTTCTCAGGGCAAAGAAATCTTCTGAAGCATGAACCGTTCAACTCTAGACCAAGAAAAGTCGAGCCTCAGTAGGTATCACTTAGGATTGCTTCGGGAAACTGGGCGTGGTAGTGCACACCTGTAATCCCAACACTGGAATAGCTATGAGCTTGAGACCAGCCTGGGCTACATAGTGAGTTCAAGGACAGCCGGAACTATATCGTGAGGTCCTGCCTCAAACAAAACAAAACAACAAAGAGTTATGTTGCTTTCAGTATTGTATTGTGTTCTTTTGTTTGAGATAATGAATCTCTTTGTTTCTAGAAATGAAGTTGTGATTGCTGGATTTAATTTTCAGGAATTATCAAAGGGAGGTAGGAGAATCACGTGAGCTGAGGAGTTGGACAACATAGGGAGATCCCGTCTCAAATAAAGCAACCCCCGTTAAAACCATAGGGGTCTAACCAGTCTACTGATCCTTGAAGAAAAATCTATCAACCAATCAGATACTAGGTTTGGGAGAATTTTCCTTGCTCTTCTTTGGTAAGATTTTCCTTGCACAGAGTCAATATAATGGGACTCCTTAAAAAAAAAAAAAGAGCGACCCAATCAGCTGGGCTTTCTTAGGTGGTGCATACCTATAATCCAAGTACTCTGGAAGGATGAGGCAAAAGGATCTAAAGTTCCAGCCCAGCCTGGGCAATTTAGGGAGACCCTATCTCAAAATAAAAATTAAAAATGGGCTGGGGGTGCAACTGATTGAAAAGGCTCTGGTTTCCATCCCAAGTACTGAAAATATATATACAAATAAATAAAACCTGCTCCCCAACGTGTTTCCCATAAGCCAAATTTGCTCCTCCTCCACTGCTCCTGACATGGGGAAGTGGCAGCCTCATTCCTGTGAGTCACCTGGTGACTTTTCTCACACCGGGACCTGGAAACCTGCTTCTTGTGTCTCTCAGCAACATCCGCTTGTACCCAAAGCCTTTTCTTTCATGTGGGTTTGGAGCGATGACCTCCCAGATTATCTATCTGCCTTCTGCTTTGCCTCCTTTGAATGAAGTGGCTCTGGCCAGCAGAGGGTTGTTTTAGTGGATGGTGAAAACCTGAGTCATACTGGAGATTGAGAAGAAAGTGGAAGGTAGGGACAGAGAATGCAGATAGCATTGAGAAGATTGGCTGAGAGAAGAACAGAAACAAAATAGGTTTTCCAGAGGGAGCAGTAGTAACATTCCTTAAACATGACAATGGTATGGGAGCAAGGTTAAGGGTGAAGAAAGGCAGGCTGTGTCTCAAGCTTACAATAAGAAAGAAAAGGATAAGGGAACTCTACTGCAATTGTGAGTTTTTAGGCATCATGACAAAATATTTAAGATCGCTTTACATATTATGGTCTGTGCGCATGATACAACAATAGGTAACTTTTTGTATACTGCAAAAAAATACTAGTGAACAACACAATTTATAAAATTCCTTTAGAGGGACAAAATAAAGATTTAAAAAATTATTGTGACTGTGGTGCATGCCTGTTGCACCAGGCACGCAGGAAGATAAGGTAGAAAGAAGGATTTCTTGAGTGCAAGAGTTTGAGGCCAGACTGGGCAATATGGTGAGACCCTATCTTGAAAGACTGAATAAGCCAGGCATGGTGGCACACGCCTTTAATCCTAGCACTCGGGAGGCTGAGATAGGAGGAGTGTTGTGAGTTCGAGGCCAGCTTGGGCTACAACATGAGCGCAAGGCTGGCCTGAACTACATAGTGTGACCCTGTCTCAAAAAACTAGGGCTGGGAGTTTGGCTTAGTGTCTTAAGTGCCTGCCTGGCAGGCATGAGGTTGTGAGTTCAATCCCCGGTGCAAGACTGAATGAAACACAATACAAATTAGTGCAATATTTTACATTCTGAATGAGTTTTATTTGTCAAGACCAGGGCAATTTTCCTTCAGTAAAATCTCTGGTGGCAGCAAATTCCACACGTGCCATCTCCGACCCAGAGAGGAAATTAAAATGGTACTCAGAGCTTCATATTTTTCATATTCTTTTCTTTTCCTTTCTTTCTCCTCCTCCCTTTCTCCCCCACTCCTCCCCTTCCACTTAACTCCTTCTTCTTTTGAACCCAGGGTCTTCAAGCTGAACTATATACCTGCCCTTTTTACTTTTGAGCCAGGGCCTCGCTAAATTGTTCAGGCTAGGTTAGAATTTTAGATCCTCCTTCCTCAGTTACCCAGAGTGCAGGGATTACAGGTGAGCACCTCCATGCTTGGCTCTACTCCTAAACTGAAAATACGTCTTACTCAGCCCTTATTTTCTTAGCTTGCTAGGTTCCTGTCAGCGTGAGGAAACACCTGGAGACTGAGGCTGTGGGAAAGATCAGATTTTATTCCACCTACATATACGCAGACTGACATCGGAGTGATTATCAGCAGCTACCGGGAGGGGAGGCTAAGTATATATATATATATAGTTTAAGTTTCAAAGAATTGGGCTGAAGTGTTTGAATTTGCAGCTGTGTAGATAGGATTGGTGCCACGAAAACTTGAGGTCCAGTCCTAATTTCTTTATGGTCCTTACTTCCTGTTTGTGGAAGGCAGGCTACTGTCAGTACTGGGGACTCTGTTGTCTGCAGTGCGCAGCCCAGGTCTCTCTCAGGTCACTCTCGGGTCAGGCCTGACTGACCAAATTTGTATTTTTTTTTTTTTTTTGGGAACTCCTGAATTCTAATTCTTCATTGATGTTTCTCACCAGGTGACCCCATCAAAATTTAAACCTTTTTGTCCTGTGTCAGGCCTTCCTTGCCAATTTCATTTTCATCTTATCTAATTTTTCTGTTTCATCATGTTACAGGCAGCTGAGTTAGACAAAAATATTATAGGCAGTCAGACCGGGCTAGGCCCTCAAGGAAACCGGCATAGAGGACCAGATGTCTTGGTGACCTTGGAAGAGACCCATACCTCTTGCTGCAGGCCAGATATCAAGACAAAAGGGAAAACAAATACACCCATATGCTAATAACTGATATTCTAAATAGTTCTATATCATCCTGAGAAAGTCAGGAGTCAGCATCCCACCCTTTTACAGGAAGAGTCATTATCATTAGGCATCCCTCGCTTACTACGTGACTCGCCTCCCCATTTGTCCTTGATTTAATCAATTTTACCTGAGCAACTGATCTTATTGGTTAACCATGGTTATGTCCCACCTTATGCCCCTCTGCCTCATGAGTTCCCAGTTTTTCCCATCATGGTTTTACTCTGTAAAAGTCCCTAAGTATGACAGAATCTTTGGCAACCCACTCGGGCCCCCTTCTGTCCCTCAGACAGAAGCTTTCTTTCTCTCAGTAAATACCTTCTCCTCTTACCCTCCGTTGTTCCTAAAATTCATTCTTCGATTTTAGAGAACACAAACTCGCGCCGTATGTATAATAGGTTGGGAGTTTCATTCCTCCACATCATTTGGAGGTCCGGGATCATTTTTCCTATATCAATCACATCTTCAGTTAGTGAACTGGAAGCATTACATCTGCATGATGATGCTCTGCCCAATGCTTTAATACTTCCGATTCCACAAAACTATTTCAGCAGCACCATGGCTTGGATTTGGTTTGTCCTTCAAAGTTTCATGTGCTGGACGCTTGGTCCTCAGTGTGGCAAAACTGACAGGAAGTCAATCCTCTAAGAGGTAGGAGCCTAGTATCAGGTAATTAGGTCAAGAAGGCTGCCCTGAAGGGGACTGAGACTGTTCTCATGGAATGAATTAGTTCTCTGAGAATGGATTGCTGTAAAAGAGCAAGCCTGGCTCTTGAATTCCTCTGGCCTCCTATTTCACCATCTCTCATTTGCTCCTACCAAGATGCCATCTGCCATGCTATGGACCAAGGGTTTCTCACTAACGACTAAACAGATGGGACCCCCCAGCCTCCGACTTTCAGCCTTCAAACTGAGCTAAATCTCTCTCCTTCCCTCCCTCCTTTCTTTTCTTTTCTTTCTTTTTTGCATATCTTTGATCAAACCCAGGGCTTCATATATGTCACACTCCTAGCCTTAAACTTCTTCTGTATGAAAAAACTAACCTTGAATATTTTGTTATTGTGACAGGAAATGGACTAAGACATATGAATTGCTCCTTAGTACTATCAGGTAGTCTATCAAGTTTTTTTGTTTGTTTGTTTCACATCTTCTTTTACTAGTGCATATTGGTTATGTAGATTAGTGGGTTGCATTTTGGCAGATCCATACATGCATGTAACATACTTTGACCATTTTCACCCTCCATCATGCCTCTTGCTCTTCCTTCCTGCTAGTTTCACACTTGAGGGGATTTTCATTGTATAAAATGTATTTTGATCATATCCATCTTTCATTATCCACCCTTGTACTTGTCTGCCCCCTTATCTCCTTTGTCTTGTTTAATAACAGTCTTCCTTCTAGTTTCATGCCATCTTTTCCAGATTCCACATATTAGGAAAAGTATGCAGTGTTTGTATGTATGAGTCTGGCTTATTTTGCTCAACATGATGATTTCCAGATGCATCCATTTTCCTGCAAAAGACGAAATTTCATTGTTCTTGAAGGCTGTATTCCTCCATTGTGTGTATACAGCCCATGTTTTTTTATACATTCATTTATTGTTGGGCACCTATGCTGGTTAGATACTTTGGCTGTTGTGAATTGTGCCACAATAAATATGAGTATGCAGGTATTCTTTTATTATGCTGATTTTAGTGCCTTGGGGGTAGGTGCCAAAGAGTGGTGTATCTGGATCAAGTGCTAGCTCTGTCTTTAGCTTTTGGAGGAACTTCCATGTTGATTTCCATAGTGGTTGTATTAATTTACATTCCCACTAGCAGTATAGAAGGGCTCCTTTTCCCCTACATCCTGATCAGCATTGTTTTCTGTATTCTTGATGCGAGCCATTCTGATTAGGGTGAGATGGAATCTTAATGCAGTTTTTTTTTAAATTTTATTTAAAAGAAAATAGACACAGAAGATAGAAACAAAAAGCATGAAAGACAAACAACAGCAACGACAGATCTGATATAATTACACTGTAGGTTTACACTCTGAGGTGGTTGAAGTTTGACAGTAGTTACAATAATACATATCATTACCTTCATAGGGGTTGATCATATTGACAGACATAGACACGCAAGGTTTATCAATTCAGGAATATTAATTTTTCTTTTTCAATAGCTAATGTACCCAGCAATAGTTTTTTTTTTAGCTGTCTTACTTGTGCATATTTATAAATTTATGTCTTTTTCTTTTTCCCTTCCTTTCTTCCTTTCCCCTTAGAGTACCTCTTGTTATCATTGAAATAACTACCCATAATATCAGGTCTAATATAATCAAGCTAAATAGTTCAGAGTGAAGCCTATAAAGGATAAAAGAATGGTCATACTTAAGAGAAACAAAAAACTAAAGAGATCAGCAAACAACAACAACATATCCGATACTGTAAAATTATAGGTTTAGGAATTTAGATGGTTGGAATTTTACAGTGGTTGCAACATTGTATATTATTACCATTAAGGGGACTGTTTGGATGGACAGATAAAGACATGTAGGATTGATCTGATCATATGAATATCAACTGTTCTCTCTCACCAGTTAATGCATTTAGTAGTATCGACTTTTAAACAATCTTATGAATACCCTCATATAAAACTATGTTTTTTTTCCATACCTTCCTTCCTCGGTTCCCCTTGTAATACCTCTTACTGTCTTCAAACTAAATGCCCTTACCAATTGGCCAAGTATAGTCGAACAAAATAGTATTGAATAAGACATAACAAATAAGGTAATGGAGGCAATACATAGTAATGCAATGTTGATTTCTATAATGCCTCATATTAGCTTCAATGCAGTTGCCTATATCATCTGCTGTAACACAAACACACCAAGATAAGTTAAAATCCCTCAGAACAGAACAGCGAAAGTAATACCTGGTTTTGAAGCTAGGTGATCACATATCATTGAAGGCTACCCTCATAAATTTTGTTATCTTTAAGATAGCTGTCTTTGTCATCATGTATGAAAAAAATTAGGCTGGTCGAGGTAGAATAGGATTAAACTAAACAGCTCATTGAAAACAATACTGGACTTAACTCCCATTGATGGATTACTCATTTGTCTGCCCTGCTCGGTGGTATCTCTCTGTCACTGTTTCTGGAGTAGTGGACTTCTTTATCTCTCTCTAGAATGTCCTTCAATATTCTTTGTAGAGTTGGCTTGGTTGTCATAAATTCTTTTAGTTGTTCTTTGTCGTGGAAGTATCTTGTTTCTCCACTGATTTTAAAAGATAATTTTGCAGGGTACATCAGTCTGGGTTGAAAGTTATTTTCCTTCAGGGCTTGAAATACTTCACTCCAGGCTCTTCTTGACCTGATGATTTGTGTGGGAAAGTCTGTTGTGATTCTGATGGGCCTTCCTTTGTAGGTAATCTGTCTCTTTTCTCTAATAGCTTTTAATATTTTGTTTTTGTGTTGAATTTCTGGAATCTTGATTATTATATGTCTGGGTGTAGGCCTATTATGGTCAAGTTTAGCTGGAGTTCTATATGCTTCAGTTATCTGAAAGTCTCTTCCTGTTCCCATACTTG